>CAIGQQ010008344.1:202728-217790 GCA_903798035.1 Danio albolineatus
TTTATTATTATATTCACTTCAATTATATTAAATACTATATTATTATTATTATTATTTTTATATTCACTTTAATTATATTAAATACTATATTATTATTATTATTATTATTATTATTATTATTTCATTCACTTCAATTATATTAAATACTATATTTTATTATTACTATTATTATTATTTTTATTATAGAATTATTATTTCAGTTACTTCTTCAGTGAATGTTGTTAGTTTCAGTTGGTTTAATATTTCATTGTTGTGATTTTTTTTGTATTTTATTTAAGTGCACGAAAATATGTTTAGACCAATAGTTTTAGTCTTTAGTTTTCGTCACTAACACAATCCCTCGGTACCTCCTGCTGCTGCAGAAATCTTCCCTCCAGCACTGTGAGTGTGTTTGCCTTCTCTGCCAACAGCTTCTGCAGTTTGATCATCTCCACGTTATCCTTTATGGTCGACCTATAAAGCACACTGAGCATCAGAACAGCAGGTCTCTGGTGTGATGTGATGAATGTGAGTGTGTACAGGTGAGTGGGGCTGATAAACCACCTGTAGAAAACACACTCTTTCATCTCTCTTGCATTTTAACAGACCAGTTTTGCACCAGGCACTTGCTTACACTCTTAAAACTCCACTGGAGTGCTTAGAAATGTGCATTTTCATTCGATGTTTGACGTAATCTCAACAGAAACATGAAGTGAGAGTGGGACATAGTGTAGCTCCTCCCCCTTTTTAATAAAACAGCCAATGGCGTTTTGTTTTACCACAGCTCTGCCAGTGAGAATGGTTGAGCTCAAGTGCATCAAATGAAAAGCAAATGAGAAGAAGGGGGCGGGGCATGTCAGACACTAGAGGGCATTTGATTGGTCAGAAGATTTGATGAGAAACTGAAGTATAAGTTGATGTGACTAAAATGTCTGATCCAACTAGGCGGAAGTGGCAAACTACAAGCTTTACATGTTTGTATCAGTTTTAGATCTTCTAAACGCCAGTTTTGTTACTGTTTTGGAGCACACCAGCTTAAAGACATCCTAAACTAACTAGCAATACTGATACTACCATCTAAAAAACTTTATTTAAATTTCATGGCACCTTTAAAGGACAAAAAAAAAAACATTATGCATTTATTAAGTGTGCCTCACATCAGAGGATGGACTTGATAAACCACCAGTAGAAAACAGAAACTTGCATCAGTTTTGCACATTTGCACCAGACACTTTCTTACAATCACTCTGACACCACAGCTGGCACAAGTGAGTGGGCTTGATAAACCACCTGTAGAAACATTGTAGATTTTTTTTTTATAAAATCAAACAACACTACCCTCCTCCTTACTCTCGCAAACCAAATATCATTGAAAGCCGTGGGCCGAAGATAACATGCCAAACTACATTAAAATACCATTGGTAATGTCCTAATTTATTTTATAATATTTAAAAATAAATAGAAAACACTGCTTTGAATCATATTAACTAATGCAGTTTAACATTTTAATGATAACTTATTAGAATAAAAACATAAACAATCACATTTATAACACAGTGGAGTTCAACGCTGAATACACCAGTCAAGCAGAATCTGCCTTTGCCTTGATTCACTCAGTAGGCTGACGGTATTTACATTTTAAACTAAATTACAGCATTTCAGTTCACTTTTTTGTAGCTTAACAATAAAACAAACTTATAAAAGATTACATTACATTTGTAATCATTCTCCCTGTCTTCTCAGATGGGATGGTGGGCCAAATCAAAGGTTACCATGGGTCAACTTTGGCTCGCGAGCCCTCGTTTGGGCATCTCTGTCCTAAATTAACTAACTAACAATACTGATACTAACATCTAAAAAAACTATTTATATTTCATGGGACCTTTAACAAAACAAACAAACAAAAAAAAACATTTGTTTGTGCATTTATGTAGTGTGCCTGACACAGGTGAGTGGGCTTGACAAACCACCTGTAGAAAACACACTCTTTCATCTCGGGCATTTTAACAGACCGGTTTTGCACCAGACACATTCTTACAATCACTCAATACCTTTAAAAATAAAAATAAATAAATTGTGCATTTCTGAAGTGTGCCTCACACAGGTAAGTAGGCTTGACAAACCACCCGTAGTAACACTCTTCTCTCTCTATAAAAAAACCCCTTTCCACCTCCTAACTCTAGCACTTAATTCTCTGAGCACTAACAGTTGCTTTATATAATCAGCACTTCTTATGTACATTGCCTTTTCTTGTTAAATTGCTGAATGCCTCCTCAATAGTAACTTAAATGTCTAAATGTAATTGTGAGTGTTTAGAGTAGAGAGTATGACCTCTGTCCGCTGGCCTGCTGTTCCCGGACCTGCAGCAGCGACTCCTCAAACTCTCGGTCTCTCCTCTTCAGCTGATCTCTCATCATCTCTGCTGATCTCTCCAGCTCCTCCATCTGCATCTGCTGACTCTCGATCACGTTCTCCCTGAGGGTGCATCAAACAGGCATTGATGTTAACAGTCATGTTAGTTAGCGATGCACAATAGGGCTGAAATATAAATATATTATGTGCACATATGCCATAGTCGCATTGCAGTACGTGTGATGTATAGTCTGGATTATAGTAGACCAGGACATAGTTTACAACACATGAGATTTGTGGAAACACTGCAGATTTGAACAATAATAGACTGAAAGATTGCGTATTTAAGGCATGTGACAGTGTATTATGCTTCTTTTTACAATATGTGAAATGCATCTCTGATGTCTCTAGAGTGTGTGTAGTGAAGTTTCAGCTCAAAATACTATACTAATAATGTTTATAACTCTCTGAAACTGACCCTTGTAGGCTTTGATTCTAACTGTGGTGTTTTGGTGACTGTCGCTTTAAATTCAAATGAGATTGTGCTTTTTTTCAGAAGAGGGCGGAGCTACAGATGCCTGTGTGTCAGCATAGTGGCAGATTCAAAAACAAGACTAACGTCCTATGCTAATGAGGTGGAGAAGGCTTCCCTCTGTGATGACATCATACAAATGGACAACGTCAATCAAAGTGTTTTTCCAGGCTGTTTTTAATCAAGCGTGACTATAAACAATACAGTTTATAAACATTTACTATTAGAAGCTGGTTATATTCACACACTGCTGACACACAGCTGTGTTTTAACACATTTTTGCATAATAGGTCGTCTTTAAAGCATTTAGACACAAGAAATTGTTCTGTTTGTACCTTTAAAAAAAGATCAATTGGATTGAATTGTTGTTATTTTACATTTGGTTATTCAACTTATGCACTGTTGTTAAATCGCTGTTTATTTAATTTGTTTCTTTGCTCTGTTATACTGTATTTATCTATGCTTATAATTAGCTTATTATATTTTATGCAGATGCACTCCCATATAGAATCATACCAATTAATCAAAATTAACTGATTATTTCCAAATACAGCTTTTCAAGTCTTCCGGTGAATATATATATATATATATATATATATATATATATATATATAGACCATTTTGAGGAATGTAAACAAAAACAATGGTCCCAATGGTCCCACAATCCAAAAAGTACGGAAGTCCTAAGAGGCCGTGCATTAAAATATTTTTTTTCTCTTGTTATGTCGTGATCACGACTTAATTATCTCGTGACCTTGTTATAACAACTCGTTTTCTCGTGATCTCAACATAACAAAAAGTTCTGTTCATTCATTTCATTTCATTTTATTTAATTTAATGCCATGTCAGCAACCAAGGCTATTTTCATGGCATAAACATTTCAATAATAGATATACAATTAAAAATCAACAACCAAATGAATACATAAATTAAATAAGATTTTTTGTGTTAATACATGATAAACAAAGTGACATTTTCTGGTGTCACTTTGTTAAAAATGTCCTTAAGAGAGTTCATTTCATAAAAAAGTCTTCTGGAGTCATTAAAAGCAGGACAGTCCAGTAAAATGTGTTTTATAGATAGAGGTATTGTGCAGTACAAACACTGAGTAGGGTTTTCACCTTGGAGCAAAAAACCATGTGTTAATCTTGTATGTCCAATACGACATCTAGTAAAAACCACTTGATCAAATCTCGTCTTAAAATGTCTTAAAATTCTGTGTGAGATTTCAGGTTGGATTTAACAAAAAGTTCTGCTTATTCTGACCTCCGTAAGCAAATGCCTACGAAACATAAGGGAGGAACGCATTGGTTTTTTATTTTGACCAGGGACTGAGTCAAACTGAGGTAGTTCTATGCATTTCAGTGACTATTTCTATATCAGTGTCCGACACTTGAGAAGGAGGCTTTCAGCTCTCCGCCTTCATCGTGGAAGATACAGTATAGCGACCCTGAGAGTATCGTCAGTTTCACTGCCAGTCAGCTTGAAGGACCGGGACGTCTGCACGGTTATAGAGTGATGCTAGAAAGGTGCCGGTTAAATGGTTTGCGGCTGACCAGAGAAATGGTAAGAGATGTGCAGTTCAGTTTGAGAATAAGCAGGACTTTTTGTTATGTCGAGATCACGAGAAAACAAGTTATGTCGAGATCACGAGATAATTAAGTCGTGAAAAAACAAGAGAGAAAACATTTTAATGCACAGCCTCTTAGGACTTCTGTAAAGAGCCACATGTTATTATAACAAATAATGTTATGATAGCCATTTTAACTTTAAGCTATGATTGAATTGCCTCTTGTTACATTTATGAAATAGTTAGATAACAAGCAGGAAATGTTCATGGACCAATAACATATCACCAACCAGTTCAACATCGGTAAATGCTGTTTTTAATCCTATTGTTATCGATCTGACAACAAAAACAGGCTGATATCTTTAAGCCAATAAATTCTGTATTATTTCCGCTGGTTAAACCACTTCACACGCTTAGAGTCACTCACAGGTTGCGGATTTCAGCACGGGCTTCGTCCAGCAGACTGTGTCCATAACGGGGCAACAGACCCTGCGGCGGCTTCGCACTCGTTTCTCCCTCAACATGCCTGAGAGCTTCAACAAACACAACACAACAGGGTCACATTTTTGTCCCATATTTAAACTTTAAACCAGCTGCCATGTTCTCCAGCTTCATGGCTTTATCTATCATTAACATTTACATTTGCAGATGCATTAGTCAAGGCATTGACTGAGCAAACGAGCAGACATTTCTGTCCAGAGTGAGGAAATAAACACTCAATGGATACTCTGAAAATACAGAGAGAATTCCTTTAAAAATATCTCTCAACCTCAACATAATGCTTCAAGTGTTTCTGAATTAGAAGAGAATAGAATTGAAAATAGAAGGAAGAGTATAATGCGAAGTTAAGTAGAATAGAACATAGAATTTAAACTTCAGAATAGAAAAGAACACACCATAGATTATGTTGACCCAAATGAAACAGAATATATACAAAATAGAATAGAATACAATAGATTCGAATAGAATATGTAATAGCACAGTGTATAGAACAGAACCAAATGTATACAGAATAGAATTGAATAGAATGCGAGTAGAATATAAAAGAACAAAACAGAATAGAAACAGAGCGGAACAGAAAAGAACATATAGAACACAACAGAACAAAAATAGAATAGAAAAATAGTATATTCAACAGAAAAGAATAGAGCATAATAGAACAGAACATATGTAGAATAGATTAGAATAGAATACAAAATGACAGAACAGAATACAAAAAAATTGAAAAGAACAAAACAAAATAGAAGAGAACAGAATAAAATGGAATCGAACAGAATAGAATAGATTAGAACAGAGCCTCACCTGCTTTAGGAGAAAAGAGAATAGAACAGAATAGAACAGAACAGGATAAACAAGAATAGAACAGAACAAAATAGAACAGAATGGAATAGATATAATAAAACAGAAGAGAACAATAGAACAGAATCAACAAGAATAGCACAAAAGAGAATAAAATAGAATAGAACAGAATAAAATAGAACTGAATAGAACAGAATAGAATAGAACTGAATGGAACAGAATAGAATAGAACTGAATAAAACAGAATAGAATAGAACAACACAGAACAGAATAAAATAGAACTGAACAGAATAGGACAGAACAAAATAGAATAGAATTTAACAGAATAAAATTGAATAGAACTGAACAGAATAGAACAGAATAGAGTAGAATAGAACAAAATAAAATAGAACTGAACTGAACAGAAAAGAACAGAATAAAATAGAACTTAACAGAATGGAATAGAACAGAACAAAATTGATTAGAATAGAATAAAATAGAATAGAACTGAACAGAATAGAATAGAGTAGAATAAAATAGAACTGAACAGAATAGAATAGAACAAAAGAGAACAGAATAGGACAGAATAAAATAGAACTGAACAGAATTGGACAGAACAGAATAGAACAAAATAGAATAGAATACAATAGAATAAAATAAAATAGAAAAGAACAGAATAAAATAGAATAGAACTGAACAGAATAGAGTAGAATTAAATATAACAGAATAAAACAGAACAGAAGAGAACAGAACAGAACAGAATAGAATAGAATAGAATAGAACAAATTAGAGCAGATCCTCACCTGATTTCGGTGTGTGTGGTCGTGAGGTGGTCACCGGAGTGTGTGTGTCTGGAACTCTGCGCAGGCCTGTGTTGATGCGTGACTGTATGTGTGCGTATGGAGTGTGTCTGCGGCTCTGGACCTGCAGCTGCTGTTTAGCCGCTAACAGACGCCGCTTCAGGCCCTCGTTCTGCTTCTCCAGCTCCTGCACCTTCTCCTGCAGCTCCTCCATCATCTCCTCCATCTCCACATCTCGCCCTCCATCACGCTGCTTACGGTCTTTCACAAGACGGATCAGCTTGGTGGCCATCCTGACAAACAAAACAAAACAAAACAAAACAAAACAAAACAAACATTGTACTTGTTATTCGGTCTGTCACAATTATTCAATATACGTCTACTTATGATTATTAATTCTAAATGCGGCAGCATGGTGGCTCAGTGGTTAGCACTGTCGCATCACAGTAAGAAGGTCGCTGGTTTGAGCCTCGGCTGAGTCAGTTGGCATTTCTGTGGGGAGTCTGCATGTTCTCCCTGTGTTGGTGTGGGTTTCCTCCGGGTGCTCCGGTTTCCCCCACAGTCCAAAGACATGTGCTATAGGGGAACTGATGAACTAAGTTGGCCGTAGTGTACAAGTGTGTGTGAATGTGTGTGTGTATGGGTGTTTCCCAGTACTGGGTTGCAGCTGGAAGGGCATCCACAGCACAAAACATATGCTGGAATAGTTGTTGGTTCATTCCGCAGTGGCGACCCCTGATAAAAAAGAGACTAAACTGAAGGAAAATGAATGAATGAATGAATTATTGCAATGTAATTAACGATATTCTTCATGAATATATAGAAATATGTCATTTATTTATATCTGACTGAAAGCTGAATTATCAGTCATTATTACTCCAGTCTTCGCTGTCATATAATCCTTCATAAATCATTATAATATGCTGACTTCATGTTGTTTTACTCTCATAACTCTCTAAGAGCCCGACTGGAGTGGCATCCACTGCGTAAAACATATGCTGAAATAGTTGACGGTTCATTCCGCTGTGGCGACCCCTGATAAATAAGAGACTCAGCCAAAGAAAAATCAATGAATGAGGTAAATGGCTCATAAAAGCACACAGAATGACGTATTTTCCCCATAAATATAGCTGTACAAGCATGTGTGTGTGTGTGTGTGTTACATTCTGTATACAGTTTTGCATGCTATGTGACTGTGTTGTGAAAGTTCCTCTGACATTTACAGAATGCAATAAATTAATAAATAATTTTGTAATTTCTAATTACATTTATATTACAGATGATTTACTATAATATATTACTCAATAAATTATTTTTAAGATACTTATATTGGAATCACAGTCAATTGAAACAGACCTATAAGGTCACAAAAGAGCATGACAAAGCCCCCAAATAGGAACCTGACATGGCAATATGCATAAAATCATTCATTCATTCATTCATTCATTCATTCATTTTCTTTTCGTCTTAGTCCCTTTATTAATCCGGGGTCGCCACAGAGGAATGAACCGCCAACTTATCCATCACTGGGAAACAACCACACATTCTCATTCACTTACATACAATATGGACAATTTAGCTTCCCCAATTCCCCTATAGCGCATGTGTTTGGACATGTGGGGGAAACAGGAGCACCCGGAGGAAACCCACACCAACACGGGGAGAACATGCAAACTCCACTCAGAAATGCCAACTGACCCAGCCGAGGCTCGAACCAGCGACCTTCTTGCTGTGAGGCAACAGCATTACCTACTGCGTGTCGCCATATATTACTCAAATTATTTTTAAGATACTTATATTGGAATCACAGTCATTTGAAACAGACCTATAAGGTCACAAAAAAGCATGACAAAGCCCCCAAATAGGAACCTGATATGGCAATATGTACAAAGTCATATATTTAATATAGACCATTTCAAGATGGTCATGTCACTGGCCCATAAACAGTTCCTGCTTGTTATCAAACTATTTCATAACTGGAACAAGAGACAATTCAATCATAACTTAATGATAAAGCCGCTGTCATAACATTATTTATCAATACGTGGCTCTTTTTGGATTCTCAGAAGCTCTAGAAATTAAAAGTGTACCACTTTTTTTGTTAACATCCCTCAAAATAGTCTATACGAGTTTATGTTTGTATTTCACAGATATAAGAATATGTCATACATATACATCTATGCAATGTTGCACTTTATATACAATTTCCACCATTATCATTACAAATATGCACCTTTAAATATGTCTTATTTACAGTTTCATCCGTGGCCACATGTCAGATTTCTGTATTGGCTCTTTAAGAACAGCTTTTTCCCCAGAGCTGTCTCCCTTTTGACCCCTACATACACCCCCCACTTTCCTCATAACTTATACTCCTCACAGTCACTGCACTATTGAACATCTGCACATTTAAACTTGAACTGTACATACCAACTGTACATATACACTTGTGATTATGTTTATCTGCACACTTTTGATTATTAATATCAACCTGTACGTATAATCATTTATTGTAAATCTCTGCTCATAGCTAATGCAACCTGTATATAATGTTCATAGTACATCCATCTGTAAATATCACCACAGTTTTTCTATAACTGCACCTTATAATTTATACCTGTATCTGCACTTGCTGCTATTGCACTTCTGGTTAGACCTAAACTGCATTCCGTTGCCTTGTACTTGTACATGTGTAATGACAATAAAGTTGAATCTAATCTAATCTAAAAATCTAACAGACAATCTGCAGCACAATTATTTCTTAGAAACTTAATTGTGAGCTACATTTCATCAACTAGTCACTGATCCTGAGCCAGTGAATCAGCAGTGTGCTCATAATGTAATGAGTGCTCAGACCTGCGGATCTTGTCTTCTTGTTTGCATGTGTGTTGTTTAAGCGTGAGGTTTTCATCCTGCAGGCGTAAGTATTTGTCCTCCAGCTCCTCCCGGCTCAGCTTGGACACGTTCTGCCTCTCTCTGAGGTTCTGAGACAGCAGCGACTCTAAAATCAGGAGTACGGGTTTATTTAACCAGGCTTTACTCTTATTATAATGCACAATTTATTAAAGCAGTAGTAACTGGGATCTAAGCAGAGCCCATCTAGTGATGAAAAAATATCAAAACTGACATTAAAGGTCTGGTTTAAATACATCAATCAACCTGATATTATATTCTTGACATGGTGTTGATTTAATGTAAACAGAATGATTTAACACTTTCAAATTGCCATCAAAAACATGCCTTACGTTAAAGGCAACCCATTATGCCCCTTTTCACAAGATGTACAATGCATCTCTGATGTCTCTAGAGCAGTGTTTCTCAACTGGTGGGTCGCGACCCCAAAGTGGGTCACGGGAACATTTTTAGTGGGTGTGTGTAAAACATTAGTTTTTAACTTATTTACCGGACTTTTATTTTGAAATGCTCATACCGGACTTTTATTTTGAAATGCGCAATCGTACTTTGTAATATTTGTATAATTTGATACATTTTGTCCAATGAAATCAATTAAAAAATTGTTTATTTGTAAGTGATTTTCTTATGATTTATCTGTCACTACTTGTGTATGTTAACAAATAAATACAAATTAATTCATTATAATTCCAAAAATTAAAATGTAGTTCCTAAAAATTTGGGTCGCGACTTGATGACCATGTAAAAATGTGGGTCCCGTGGCCAAACCAGTTGAGAACCACTGCTCTAGAGTGTGTGTAGTAAATTTTCAGCTCAAAATACCACACTAATAATGTCTTTTACCTCTCTGAAGCTGTCCCTTTTAGGCTTTGATCCTAATTGTGGCGTTTTGGTGACTGTAGCTTTAAATGCAAATGAGATTTTCAGAAGAGGGCGGAGCTATGAACCCCTGTGTGTCAGCATAGTGGCAGATTCTAAAACAAGACTGATGTAATATGCTAATGAGGGAGAGATGGTCACTAGTGGGCGGGGCTTTCCCCCTCTGATGACATCATACAAAGGGAGAATGTCAATCAGAGTGTTTCTGCAGACTGTTTCTATCAAGTCTGATTATAAATAATAAAATGAGTACATGTTTAGCATTAGAAGCTGGATATTTTCACAGACTGCTGCCACACAGCTGTGTTTAAACCCCTTATAAAAGAGAGTTTTGCATAATAGGTGATCTTAAATAACTAATATATCAAAATTCCTACATTTAGTTCTTGCAAATCCCTATATATATATATATACAGTATATTTGAAGAATATTAATTATATTGACTGACAAGCTGACCTGATAACGCAGCTCCTCCATTTGTGTCTCTGACAGGAATATCAGCAGCAGTTTCATCAGCACGGGAAAACATCCTTCAGTCTGAAACCAAACAAATCACACAGAAATACAGAATGAGGAATACTGCAGATATGAACTATGCAGTAATTATGCAGCGGATTACTTAATTTCTATTATACACCATGAAATACAATCAGCTCATTCAGCATACGATAAGAAAAGAAAAGATAAGAAAAAGTTTCCTACAATGAAAAAAGAGCGGGTTAGACTAGATTTGATTTTCACCCAACCTGAATATTCATACGCTTAAATATGAAAGATTAAAGAACACACCAATATAATGTCATGCTATTTTCTACTTTATAAAATGACTATGATAAGTCAACAGTATGCACTCAGGACTGTAAAAAAGTGCTACCAAATATAATTTAGATTCTAGAATACAGTATAAATCAGAATATGTTAATTTAACTGAATTAATTATGTAGACCATTTCATGGTGATCATGTCATTGGCCCATTAACATGTCCTGCTTGTTATTAAACAATTTCATAACTGTAACAAGAGGCAATCCAATCATATTTTCATGTTAAAACGGCTCTCATAACGTTATTTATCAATATGTCAAACTTTTTGGATTCTCGGAAGTTAGAGAAATTAAAAATGTAAAATAGGAAATACGTTGGCACCATTGGTTTTTTTACATCCCTCAAAATGGTCTATAATAGAATTAAGAATATAAATGTGTTTAACATAATAAATACATAGTAGATCGCGGAATAGAAACGACATTCGAACTGACCTCCACAGCAAATCGTCACCTTGGAATTATTAGGTCCTATCTGCGTTTTGAATGATTTTGCGATATTAAGCGTCAATTTTTTTGCTTTCCATAGCAAACTACACGTGTGTAACTATTGATCTTTAAATTAAAAAGTCTTAAAATTTAAACAACTTCTAAAAAAAACATCCCATAATGTAAATAAGTTGTCAATTAATAAGAATATGTCAATAACTCAATTTTGACAAAGATATCAGATAGAACCTTATAATTCTAAGGTGACGATATGTAGAAATGAAAAACATTTGCAAGCATAAATTACACTAAACTGCTCAGTTCTGTCATTCACTGCTTATTGAATTGAGAATCACAAACTGTGGTATTTACAAAACTGCATCGAAACTGCATCGAAAAAAACATCCATAAACACTTATTCACACTTACACACTACGGACAATTTAGCCTACCCAATTCACCTATACCGCATCTTTGGACTTGTGGGGGAAACCGGAGCACCCGGAGGAAACCCACGCGGGAGTACATGCCACACAAAAACGCCAACTGACCCAGCCGAAGCTCGAACCAGCGACCTTCTTGCTGTGAGGCGACAGCACTACCTACTGCGCCACTGTGTCGCCTATTTTCAGGATACATATCCAACATATGCAGCTGGAAGGGCATCCGCTGCGTAGAACATGTGCTGGATAAGTTGGCGGTTCATTCCTTTGTGGCGACCCCAGATTAATAAAGGGACTAAGCCGACAAGAAAATGAATGAATGAATATCCAACATATTGGTCAATAAAGAAAACAAACCTTCCTGCAACATTCTGGAAATGTTATTTTATGGTTGAATAGAACACAACAACAACAACAACATTCCTGCAACGTAATTGCTTAATTCTCAGGTTGAAAAAGAAAACAAATAAGAAATAAACACAACAAACATTAGAAGTAGATGATATATTGACATCTCAACATGAATTACAGTCATTTTTAGTTTTTAACAAGGAAACAATGGTTTCAGCATGTTTATTTTAAGCATGCATCAAGGTATAAATAGTACTGCTGCATACAGACCGCGTAATTAATATTTAATTTAACCGTTTAATGTTTATAACACACAAGAATTAACGGTACGACCTGATACGTGTTCAAACATCACTTTTTGACAAGGTCAACGAAGCGTTTCGAAACTACAAATCCAATAATTCAAAGCAAACACTGTTACACTGTTAAAATACTAGAATTGACTTTAAATGTCTATAAAACACAAATATCTTTGCTCAAACATGAACTCACGGATTTAAAAGCATCACACACCGACCACAGCGACAGTTGCTAACAAACAACCCGTCTACTTCCGCTTTGAAGGACTCAACTTCCGCTACTGCCTCACGGGAAGTGTAGTTCCTACGCCGTGACGTCTAACAAGCGCTCAAAAACAGCTGTTGTTTTCGCTTAAGATTAAACTACTTTAGTTAAAACGGCTATTTGTCTTCAGTATGGCCGCACATCACCTGTTCATTAAAATAAATCGTGTTTCCAAACAAATCCCGCACAGGATGGCAGTGTAATGTTTTTCTACAGCACAGAGAAGGAAGTATTAAACAGAACTTGCATCTAATCTCCTTCCTGCACTGTACTGAAGTGTTATCTAAACCCCCAAACGCAGGCTGACAAGTTTAGACTCGTAAAAGTGTAATTTATGATGAGTTCGGTGAAGGGGAAACGGCATATTACAGTCAGAAGTGGGCGGAGCCTCCACTTCCGTCTGACCCGGTTTACGCACATAATACGATTCACCTACACACTTACGTCATAAGAGGAACGTAACTCCTCATTCACCCCGCGCTCGCACGCGCTCAGCGTAACTCAAATCCAGCAGGAGCAGCTGTCAGTCAAAGGACATTTAAATGGCTCCACCGTGCAGAACAGTACAGTCGCTCGAGCTGTCATCTAAAAACTCCATTCTCACCCTATTCCTCTTAATTTAAAAGCGCTCTGCTTCATTATATTTACTATACTGCACCCGAATACTCGATTTACTCGGATATTCATACGCTGCGCACGAAAATGAGCGAGGAGGAAGACGCATTGGGGAAAACTAAACATGCATTTGAAGAACTGTGTCGAGCTCTGAACATGGATGAGGAGTCCAGTAACAGAGCATGGAGAAGTTATGAAAACATCAGCAAGAATTACACCCTGGAGGTTAGTCAACTCGTTATATGCAGGCCTTCTTATAATGCCTTCGTGCGGTGCATTCATTCAGATCTGTTTGTTTTATGTTTTGGGTATAGATCATGTGGTTTATCGTGTCAGATAATGTGCATGTTGTGTATCTGACATGACCGCATAATGCGCGTGTCTGCGTGACATCATCAGCACTGGCTTTATCTGAATGAACACCTTCAGGAGTGCACAGTGAAGACAGATTGGGCTTTTAGCGTGAAGATTAATGCTGATTACATGCATATGCACCACTAATGTATGTCAGAATTTATACTGTACATGGAAGAATGTTATTTTAATGATGCAAGTTAAAAGAAAATTCTACAACATTCTTAAACTTCATAGTATAGTATAGTATAATATAGATAAGAATATAATACTTTACTATTATATAGTGTAGTATCGATAAGAATGTAAGTTAATAGAATAGTACAGTATTATATAGGATAGTATAGTATAGTATAGATGAAAATATAATAGTATAATGTAGTATCGATAAGAATATAAGTTAATAGTATAGTATAGTGTTCTATATGACAGTATAATGTAATATAGTATAGATAAAAATATAATATAATAGTATAGTGTAGTATTGATAAGAAGTTAATAGTATAGTATACTATAGGATAGTATAGTATAGATAAAAATATAATATAATAGTTTTCCCAGAGATGGGTTGTGGCTGGAAGGGCATCCGCTGCGTAAAACAAATGCCGGATAAGTTGGCGGTTCATTCCGCTGTGGCGACCCCGGATTAATAAAGGGACTAAGCCGAAAAGAAAATGAATGAATGAATAATATAATAGTATAGTGTAGTATCAATAAGAATGTAGGTTAATAGTAAAGAAAGGAATAGAATATAATAGTATAGTGTAGTATTGATTTCCCAGTGATGGGTTGCAGCTGGAAGGGCATCTGCTGCGTAAAACACATGCTTTAATAGTTGGTTGTTATCCCACTGTGGCGACCCCTGGATTAATAAGGGGACTAAGCCGACAAGAAAATGAATGAATGAGTGTAGTATCGATAAGAATAGTGTAGTATAGCATAGCATAGCATAGTATAGTATAGCATAGTATAGTATAGATAAGAATATAATAGTATAGTAATAGTATAGAATAGTAATAGTATAGTAATAGTATAGAATAGTATAGTATAGTATAGAAAAGTAGAGTATAGGAATAGTATAGTAACTGTATAGTATAGTATAGTATAGTATAGTAATAGTATAGTAATAGTAATAGTATAGTAATAGCATAATAATAGTATAGTATAGTATAGTATAGT
>CAIGQQ010008344.1:220398-262917 GCA_903798035.1 Danio albolineatus
TATAGTATAGTATAGTATAGTATAGTATAGTATAGTATAGTACAGTACAGTATAGTATAGTATGTTCAGTTTGGCATGGTATGGTATTGTATAGTCTTACATAGAACAGTACCAAATAGTATAGTACATCGCACAAAAAACTTATGCTGTAGTTGTCCAATATTAAATGGTTTACAGTATAGTATGACACTGTAGTCCATTGTACAGTGTAGTACAGTAAACTGTAGTCCAGTACAGTACATGGCACGGTACAGTATTCTACTGTATTATGATGTATTGTGCAGTATAATAGAATATACTGCACTATATAGAGTATATAGAGTATAGTATAGGATAAAATAGTGTATACTGGTATAGTATAGTAATGAGGACATATACCTTACATACATATACACTCTAGTATGCTGTGATGTGTGCAGTCTGAGTGTGATTGCTGTGTCTTCCAGCCTGATTGAGTTCTTCAGTAAGATGAAGAAGTGGCAGGACATGGCGGATCTGCCCAGAGACTTCCAGCAGAGCACAGAGAAACTGGAGAGGAACTTCACCGTCACCTCCGTCATCTTCAAGAAATACCTGCCCTTATTCAGAGACATCTTCAAGACGCCCACAGACGAGCTACCCAGAACACACCGGGGCAGAAAACAGAGGTACGACAGACTGATGGTTAACCCTTGTGTATTGTTCAAATTGACTCCCCTTTGGTTATGTTGGGGACTGTTTTGACCCCATTGACTTCCATTATAATCACCTTTTTCCTTGTAAATCCATGACAGCATATACTCACACATTCTTCATTGATGCTGGTTATACCTGTTGAGAAGAGGCATAACGAGTAAAGGAGTAAAAATGAACACACATTGTCCCTCTTCCCAACAGGGAAAACCTTACTCTGTGTATATTTCTGTGCTTCCAGACGTCATCCCTGCACCGTCACTGAGGTCTTCAACTTCTGCTGGATCCTCTTCATACATGCTAAAGGTACACACACACTACGCTTATAAACACACTTGCTGCATCTCAGTCTGCACGTTAGCTCCTGAGCTCATCTGTAGGTCATGTCCATGAATTCGAGCACTAGTAAGGGCACTGATGAAGTCGGTTCACTACACATTGGGACACACTGAGTGTGACATGAGAACTTCCTCATTGTACACCAGGGCTATTCAATTGGCGGCCCGCGGGCCAAATCCGGCCCCCAAAGCAATTTATTCTGGCCCTCCAATTAGAGTGACCAAGACATCAGAAATAAATTTAGTTGAGTCGAAAAACGGCCGCTATAGTTATAAAGTGACGTGTCTGTTCAATACAGCACGAGCTGCAGTTGAAGGCTGCGCAGAGCGTGAGTCACCTGACATTAAGCGAGTGCAGCAGGCAGCCGAAAACATTTGGATATGTTTGTAGAAAAGGCCTTTTATACAATTCACTGATATCTTTGTTAGGGATGCAACGATTCGCCGATTTCACTGCGCTTTAATTCGTCACGGTTAATTAATGGTAAAGGCTTCTCAACGCCGCGTTTCTGTTGTACAGAATGAAACTGCTGCAAATAAAAAGGTTCTGCCACCTGTGCGCTAGTTTAAAGTTCCGAGCTTTTACGCCGAGGCCAATACGCACGCACACTGGATTAACTACAGCGGTGGGCCGTTCCAATATCACGTCCTTTCCGCACGCAAGTTTGTTATTTCTAATGTAGAATATGCTAATGTGCGCGCGCAAGCGGAACAACACGCTCGCGGCTATCCGGGCGCACGCAGTAGAAAACATTGCGGTGAGGTTGTGCGTGCCTTTCAGTGCAATGTAAACAAAAGATATGTTAAGACGAATTATTATTAAAATGATTATGTATGTACACTCTCAGAAATAAAGGTACAGGAGCTGTCACTGGGGCAGTACCGCTTCAAAAGGTACATATTTGTATCTGAAGGGTCTATAATGGTACCTCAAAGGTACTTTTTAGGCACATTTGGGCACTAATATGCCCCTTTGAGGTACCACTGTGGACTCTTTGGGTACACCTTTTGTTAATAAGGTACTGCCCCAATGACAGCTCCTGTTCCTTTATTTCTGAGAGTGTATGAACGCAGATTATAACAACAGTTAATCTAAATACTTAGGCCTATATAAAGCTTTAATTTACATTAGACGTGAAAACCATGAAACCATTATTATTCTGCAGGCTATAATCGTACAACCAAAATCTATAATTGTTGCAGCCATAATTGTTATGCAGTTATTCAATGTAGAAGAAGCCTACTTAACAATGCACTGCTTTTGTTGTGCTTTGAAATACAGCATTTGAATGTTTGTTAAAAAAAGCCACATGTAAAAATACAACATATTAACATTTTAATGTAGAAAAAGCCAACGTGGGTGTCTTAAGGAGCAAAAATGCAACATATGTAGTTGTGTCCTCACTCATATTGCAAGTCATATCTCTCCGGCCCTTCGTTTGGGATGCTCTTCATAAACCGGCCCCCATGACAAACTAATTGAATAGCCCTGATGTTCACCATCAAAACTGGAGTTATAAACACATTCACACACACACTCATACACTAGTTCATCAATTCCCCCCATAGCATTGGACTGTGTGGGAAACCGGAGCACACAGAGGAAACCCACGCCAACAGAGGGAGGACTATTTCCAGTGCCTTGTTGAATCTCTGCCATGAAGGATTAAGGCAGTTCTGAAGGGCGTCCAACCCGGTACTAGTGAGGTGTACCTAATAAAGTGGCCAGTGAGTGTATATAGTATGTATCGATGCACCCTGATTTCATAGTGCATTGTGGGACTTTTCAGGGCGTGAAAGATTTAATGCACTGGAAGAATTCTGTAATTGAGACAGCACTTATAATCGTCGCACTAGCTAGTGAACAAGGGTGCTGATTGAGACGCACCCATACAGTGTTGAATGTATATAATGTATATTACTTATAAAAAGTTGTGTTGAACAGGACAGCCGTGTGTGTGTGTGTGTGTGTGTGTAAACGCTGAAGGGATTATGATGAGAGCAGTTTATTATTGAGCTCTTTTCCTCCTCCACTGGTCAAACGCTCGACAGCAGCTCGGCCTCTGATTGGCTGAGGGTTGATCATGTGACCTGTGTGATTATCTGGGCCGGTTCAGGCATGTCTGATTGAGTCAGAGAGCAGCAGGACAGCAGTTCTTCACCGCTGAACATATGAACACAAATGAGCAGAACGGTCCGATAGGCGCTTCATTTCTGTCCAGCTGCAGGATCACACATGCTGATCTCACTTTAACCAATCAGAGGGGGAAATTAAATGGGGGAAAAGAGAAATCCCAGGAACCATGAGTACACACACACACACACACACACACACACACACACACACACGTATAAATAAATATCAAACGGTGCAAAAATTGTCATGCAATTTAAATAACAATACATTCATTCATTCCTTAGTCCCTTATTTATCAGGGGTCGCCACAGCGGAATGAACCAACAACTATTCCAGGATATGTTTTTCTCATAGAATGCCCTTCCAACTGCAACCCAGTACTGGGAAACACCCATACATATTCGCATACACACACACTCATTCACTATGATCAACTTAGTTCATCCAGTTTACCAATAGTGCATGTGTTTGGACTGTGGGGGAAACCAGAGGAAACCCACACCAACACGGGGAGAACATGCAAACATGCTGTGAGGCCACAGTGCTAACCACTGACCCTAGGACATATGCTTTGGTGCATTGAACAAATTAGATTTATTAAACAGATATATTCATTAAAATAAGAGTTTGGCCATGGAACATCTTTAAAAGTAAAAAGATAACCATGCCAAATATTGCAGAAAATATATTAACTACAAAATTTCAACCAAATTTATATATATTTTTTTGTTTGTGTTGATTTTTGCTCTTTTAAAAATATTTTTCCCGATTATATACATCTGGGCTACTCATTTTTCGACCATTATCATGTTATTTTGTTAGATTAGCTCCAGATTTGGCTTCAGTACTGACTAATCTAATGCATATGCACAATATAATATTGTAAAGCTTCCTTTAGAGCAGGGGTCATCAACTATATTTTTCAGGGGGCCAGAGATTTACCAGACACTCTGCTTGGGGGCCGGACCCCAAGAAGAAAATCAAATAAAAATCTAATTTTGGCTTAACATTATGTTTAATGTTGACACTTTTTCTATTTCATTACAAAACTGAAGGCGTTTGATTCAGCCTCCATCACCTATACCACAGTCAGCCACTAGGAGAGATGGATATTTAGCCTCAACTCACTTAGGCGAAGTTAACAAGGGGAAATGTAACTTTAGCTACTGATGAAGCGCTGTGAGTCGCCCGTTTCAGCAGTGTGTTTTGAATTCAAGCCTACTTAACGTCTCATTTGATGTGCGAACATAATTTGTGAACTGTTTTGTTCTGCAGGTTATTTATTTATCATGCTATTTTAAGTCATGCCAGATTGTTTTTCCTCCTTATTTTAGTCCTGAAGTCTCCCGGAAGTTCTGTGAGTCTCCTGTAAATGCATAGAGACTCCTGGACGCCCCGCAAACCAATGATAATCTCCCGGAAATCACGCGTCTCCCTCCCGCTCCTCAAATACGTCGCGCACCCCTCTCCACCACATCCCTCCTTGCTCTTCACCACACACGTCGCACACACTCTGCCTACACTCCACCCGCTCTTCACTCACGCTAAAACCTGTTTGAAACAATAAATGCGGTTTTCATTTTGAAGTGTCGCCTAAAAATGGTGGTTATTCTGACAAGACACTCGGTTGTTGTTATTTTTAGTTGCTTTAATAGCGTGGACCACTATTTTCTTTTTAATCCTCACAATTTTGGAATCCAGTCATGGGCCGGATTGAACGGCTCAACGGGCCGCCAGTTGATGATCAGTTCTTTAGAAGACAGATTTGTGATGGGTGAACTCAAATATGCTGAGCATTGTCTATATGCAAATTAAATCAAATAGGCCTATATTTATATAAATAAATAAGAAATAACTGATAAGGCATTTCAATATATAGTATTATCATGTAAATGTATATGACTTGAAATGGTAAACCTTCATGTAAAAGCAGAGTGCAGCACAGCAGGAGTGCATTAGCTCCTCACACGCGTCGCTTAGCAACCAGCAGCACAGATGACAAGTCAGGGCTTGCCTGTGTTTGGGTGAAGCCCGGTTTCTCTCTGTGCTCCCGAACTGGAGGAACAATCCCTCATTCTGCAGAAACACACACACAGAGAGATGCAGAGCCGTCATATCTGAGGGATGACAGAGAGAAACACGTACTGTGAGTAACTTCACTGAGATTAACTTGACAGCTACTGTACAGTTTAATAGGCATCACATTGTATTGTGCATTTGAAAATTGCTTCTTTATTATTCTTATTATAAATATTATTGATAGAAAATATTATTTGGATATTATATGGACTTGTGGAGGAAGTCTTATCTGTTTTAGTTTGGCTGGAATAAATAAGCTTTGCAGTTTATCTTGCAAAGTAACTGGTAAAATATGATGTACTGGCAAAGACAAAACTAACGAGCTCGTAGAAATTATTAAAGTTATTATAGGGTGTGGTTAGCACTGTCACCTTACAGCAAGAAGGTCGCTGGTTCGAGTCCCGGCTGGGTCACTTGTCATTTCTATGTGGAGTCTGCATGTTCTCTCCTGATGAACTGATGAACTAAATTAGCTCTAGTGTATAAGTGTGTGTGTGTGTGTGTGTGTGAATGAGTTGCATACGCTGGATAAGTTGGCGGTTCATTCCGCTGTAGCGACCCCTGATGAATAAGGGACTGAGGCGAAGGAAAATGAATAATTGAATGAATTAAGTTATTATTATTAAGTTATCAAAACTAATGTGTTTAAAAATATTAGAAAAAGTATTTTAAAAATGTGCAGGAGGGTAAATTATCTAGCTAATTTTACTACAAATAACAAAACAACAGTAAGTAACATGATGTTTTTCTGCCAAAAATGTTTGTAAATCATGTCTCCATAATAGTTTTTTTTATTATTAACTCGCTATTAATTTTATTATTAATTCATTTAATTAAAAAACAGAATGTAGCTGGCATCTTGCAAAATAAAAATCCAAATTAATTAGCTTTCAGCTGATCAATAAGGAGACAAAAAGGTTGCTCTTAAAGACAAGGTTCATCCACAAATAAAAATTCTGTCGTTAGTTTTGAATCTGCCACTATGCTGACACATAGGCATCTGTAGCTCCGCCCTCTTTTAAAAACAGCACCATCTCATTTGCATTTAAAGCGACAGTCACCAAAACGCCACAATTAGGATTAAAGCCTAACAGAGTCAGATTCAGCAAGTTATAAACATTATCAGTGTGATATTTGTGCTGAAACTTCACTACACACACTCATTAGACATCATTATATTACATCTTCGACAATAAAAGGCGCATAACAGGTTAACATGGAAGCTATAAATCCAAACACTGTGGCGTAGCAGCACAGGCTGATCTTTGCAGACTTTTCCTGCTGTCCGTCTGCTTGATATATGTTCATACTGCGATCGCCAGCGCTTTCCTGCTCAACACAATTGGGCTCAGTTCTGTTCTGCTTTAGACACATCTTTAGTTTCATTTGAGGAAACAAGTTCATACCAAACTCTTAGAGAGTTATGAGAGTAAAACAACAAAGTCAGCATATTATAATGATTTATGAAGGATTATATGACAACAAAGACTGGAGTAATAATGACTGATAATTCAGCTTTCAGTCCGATATAAATAAATGACATATTTCTATATATTCATGAAGAATATTGTTAATTACATTGCAATAATTCATTAATTCATTCATTTTCCTTCAGTTTAGTCTCTTATATATCAGGGGTCACCACAGCGGAATGAACCACCAACTATTCCAGCATATGTTTTGTGCAGTGGACGCCTTTCCAGCTGCAATCCAGTAGTGGGAAACATCTACTGTATACACACTCATTCACACACATGCTGATACACTACGGCCTATTTAGATCATCAATTCCCCTATAGCGCATGTGTTTGGACTGTGTGGGAAACCGGAGCACCCGGAGGAAACCCACACCAACACGGGGAGAACATGCAAACTCCCCACAGAAACACCAACTGACCCAGCTGGGTAATTTAAAATAAATGTA
The DNA here is from genome assembly GCA_903798035.1 of Danio albolineatus. Lineage (NCBI taxonomy): Eukaryota > Metazoa > Chordata > Actinopteri > Cypriniformes > Danionidae > Danio > Danio albolineatus. The sequence goes on from CAIGQQ010008344.1 coordinate 227,549, forward strand.
AAATGAAATAAACCTTTTCAAAAGCTCTCCTATAGATACACAAAACACCAAAATGTCAATAAAAGTCACTTTGTTCAACTGTAGAGTTGAATTTTCAACATCAAAAGTCAACAGAGCAGAGATCAACATCCCATAATGCAATTCACAACTGCAAATAAACAGAAAACACTTGTGAATTTTAAAATAAGGAACATAATATCCATTTTTAATCTGTATATCCTGCATTTTGCGTTCTGATAAACTTTAAACAGATTAGACACATTGCTGCCTGTTTCACATAACTGCTCCTTTAGTGGCCATGCATCTCCCGATTTCAAAATAAGAGTCTCACATACATCACATGTTCAATAAACTCTTAGATCAACTTAAAATTAAGAGTAAAAACTATTATTGTTGTAATCTCACTGGGAAATATTGTAGCCAGTGTTTCAGACACTGCCTGGATTGTGCATATGAATGATCCCCTGTGGATCTCAGAGTGGATGTTTTGTTGCAATAGGTCAGGGGTGCCCAGCCCTGCTCCTGGAGATCGACCTTTCTGCTGGGTGCAGCTCCTACCCTGATCAAACACACCTGAACCAATTAATTAGGACCTGAACGGCACTAGATAATTACAGGCAGGTGTGTTTGATATGGGTTGCAACTGAAATCTGCAGGACGGTCGATCTCCAGGAGCAGGGTTGGTCACCCCTGCAATAGGTTAAATGCACAGACTTAATTTTCAGCCCGGCAGCTTCCGGTGACCAGTCTTTCCATTATAAAATTATCAAATTTCTTTAAAAATCAGCGATCTTCACTGCCTGTTAGATATACGATACGAAGTGGGTCTCGGATTGGACAAGAAGCACTGCTTTAAATTTCATTTCCCCCTCGCCATGCCTTTAAAATATGAGTTTATTTTACCTCAGTGTTTTCAATGGAATTACTGCGCGAGCTGGTTGCTACTGACGGAGCTAGCGGTTACAGCGGTATTTCATCTCGTTTTATGTTTATGTTTAACAATTCAATGAATATTTACGTCTATTTAACTGAATGTAGTGGAATTACATTACAACATCAATGCTGTAAAAAAACCTTGTGAAATTGAATATATTCACATTAAGCTTTCACCGGAGGTTTATTGTCGGCCTTAAAACTCTAGCTGTGCATAGAGCGCATTGGACTGTTTTTCATTGGGGTTTTACAACTTTATACTATGTTAACAATGATGTTTGATGGCAAATCAGCACCTCCAAGTCGGAGACTCGGGTGCACCACCGGAAAAAGGTGGTTTGCCATCTCCAGGTTGGAGGAAAGTACTTACCCCTGGTGGAGGAGTTCTAGTACCTTGGGGTTTTTGTTTACGAGTCAGGGAAGGATGGAGTGTGAGATTGACAGGCGGATTGGTGCAGCGACAGCAGTAATGCGATCGATGTATCGGTCTGTTGTGGTAAAGAAGGAGCTGAGCGAAAGGCAAAGCTCTCGATTTACCGGTCAGTCTACGTTCCTACTCTCACCTATGGTCATGAGCTCTGGGTCATGACTGAAAGGACAAGATCTCGGATACAAGCAGCCAAAATGAGTTTCCTTCACATTGTGGCACACTTATAGATGGGGTGAGGAGCTCTGTCACACGGCAGGAGCTCAGAGTAGAGCCGCTGCTCCTCCACATCGAGAGAAGTCAGCTGAGGTGGCTCGGGCATCTGTTCTGGATGCCTCCTGGACGCCTACCTGGGCCCCGGGGAAGACCCTGGGGAAGGCCCCGGGGGAAGACCCAAGACACGCCGGAAGGACTATGTCTCTCGGCTGGCCTGGGAATGCCTCGGGATCCCCCCGGAGGAGCTTGAGGAAGTGTCTGGAGGGAGGGAAGTCTGGAGTTCTCTCCCAAGACTGCTGCCCCCATGATCCGGCCCCAGATAAGCGGATGAAAATTAGATGAGATGGTGTTTGATGGCTATTTCACTGTACTGAACTTTTATTATTCAGCTATGCCTTGGTGTATAGTTGAAGATTTCATTCATACCAACTAAAATTTGGAAAACACTATTTCATGAACATGTACATTTATAGCAGCACAGCTTTATGAAAAACGTCCACAGAAATGTGTTACGCTTGAGTATCATGAATATCTGATGTCTCCCCTGTCCTGTAGGAAACTTCCCAATGATAAGCGATGATCTGGTGAACTCCTATCATCTGCTCCTCTGCGCTCTGGATCTGGTTTATTGTAATGCGCTGCTGTGCTCGAGCCGGAAAGATCTGCTCAACCCAGCCTTTAAAGGTCTCCCACACACACAGCGTTCAGTCTTATAAGCCCATTTCTTCTGGAATCCAGACAGCAGAAAGTCAAACTAACATTGGTCTGTGTGTGTTTCGTGCGCAGGGCTGCCTGAGGACTTCAACAGTAAAGATTATAAGCCCGGTCCGGGTTCATTATGTTTCATAGAGCAGCTTTGTGAGCTTCACGATGGTCTGGTGCTGGAGGCCAAAGGAGCTAAGGAGCATTTCTGGAAACCCTTCATTAAGAAACTCTTCGAGCGAAAGGTACTGGAAATACACTAGACAAGAGGATGGACTCCTCCAATATTATGTCTCTTAATTATACCTGCCAACATTTGTCTCTGAATTTCCAATGTGTGGGCTTGAATGTTGTGGAGGTTGAAGTAGGGGGTAGGGGGTTCGGTGTTTACTGCGTGTGTTAACTGTACCATGGACCGGTTATCGCCAATCGGATGCTAACATTATACCAAAGTTGACGACCGGGTAGGGGATGTTGGAGACTGTACCAAAAAGCTGAGGAATGGGGGGAGGGGGTGAAATCACGGGAGTTTTCTGGGAGAAATAACAACACGGGTGGGTGGTGGAAGAAAAGTGTCAAACACGGGAGAAAAACAGGAGTGTTGGCAGGTATATCTCTTAATGCATATACAACATTTGGCATGTTTTCTGAGGTTTGTCAGTAAAAAGAGAGTCAGATTATTGAAGTGAAAACATTAAGCTTTAAAAAAAGTTCTATTTCTACAAAGTAATCTATTTTGTTAAGGCTCACACACACCGGGACGCTTTTCGTTTGCGTTTATCGTCGGCGTTTTTCGAGACGTTTTTCCGCATTCAAGCCCAAGCGATTTTCTCTGGCGTCGAGCAAAAGAGCATGCAAAATCACTCCTTGATGTTAGATGGCGCACAGGGTGGCGCCAAGCTTCTGACACCCGCTTGTTACACAGAAGAAGAAAAGAGGAAGTTTACACGCTTGTTGTTGTGATCGGCAAAGCATGGAAGTTCAAGTAGCAGCTCTAGCCATGAAGAAATGATTATTGTTCACCAGTGCAGTAAGCAGCTCCACGTTCATATCGCCTCTGGGCATCTGCGCTCGCATTAACAGTTTTGCACTTGAGCGCCTCCAAGGGGTGTTTACTGTAACTTCAGTGGCTCCGCGGGGCGTCAAAACAAAAAAGACGAGCATGAGGCGTTTCTTTAAAAATGACGCTTTTACGCCTGCCGTTTTGCGCGTTGGTGTGCACAATCACATCGGCACCCTTTATTTAGTCACGAGGCGTCAAACGTCGACCGAAAACGCGAGCAAAAAACACCTCGGTGTGCACGGGCCTTTAGACTATTTAATTATACCAAAAATAGCCACCGGTTCTCAGCAGGCACAGGACGTCAACATGACGTCAGATTGACGTTGTACATCAACATCATGGGGACGCTGCATTTTGTTTGGAAACGAAAATCGGGTTGAGGTCAGAACCCAACGTCAGGCTGACGTCAGTTGTCCAATGTCCAACCTAAAATCAACCAAATATCAACGTCTAATGATGTTTACAGCTTGAAGTTGTGTGGACGATACCACTATGACGTCTATCAGACGTTTGATTTTGGTTGCCATACCTGACAAATTAATGTCAGTATTTGATGTCAATGACGTTGGTTTAAGATGATGGCTCGAGATCTTGGTCACTTTCCAACACAACCTAAAACCAACCAAATATCAACGTCATCTAATGTCGTTATTGGACTTCATAATAACGTTGTCCTTAGACGCTGGCTAGACATTGAATTAATCGACCTAAATATAACCTAATATTAACGTCTTATGACGTTGTGTGACAATAAAATGTTTTGATGTGCTCTTCACTTACAAAGGAATATATTTTAGTTTCACTGGAGAGATATTATCTTTATTTATCATGGACTTCTTTGATTAACAACCTAACAGACTGTTTACATTGAAGGAGTTCAATGTAAGTTACAAATATTTTTAGAAAACCCACATGACCTGCTCTTTAAATGTAACTTCCAGGCTCCAAAAATGCCATTGTTGTGTAAATGAAAGGCTGATATGCCCTCTAAAAAGGATAGAAAAAATATTGAGATTTTGTTCAGGCACAATACCATAAATAACCACTAGGTGACATTGACACGTGTCTGCAAAATAAGCCATATTTCCTCTCTTACAGATTTTGAAAGGAAAGGAAGACACGCTGACAGGATTTTTGGAGCCAGTGAATTTCGGTGACAGTCTGTAAGCATCAACACTAAACACTCCTCATAAACACCTCCGACATTTCTCCAGACGTCTACAATCTGACTCTCTCCTCAGTGCTTCTCTGAACCGTGTGTATGAAGAACATGTCTTATCCACCGGTTCTCTGGACGAGCGAATATTTCTGGGAGAAGCGGCTAGAGAAGACATCGGCACACCAGGACCTTACGAAGGAATAGAGAACCAGGACCGAGCAAACAACCCACTGCAGAACTCGATGACAGTACGTGTAGACATCATCAAATGAACACACACTAAATGGAGATATGTTTATGAGTAAATGTGTTCGTCTCACAGGCGTCTGCTCTCAGAGTGTCCACTCCATTGACGGGGAGGAGGTACGTGCCGGAGAGCGTTGTGGGTACTCCTGTTTCCAGCGCCATGCAAAGTGTGGGCCGACTGCACACCCTGCTGACGGGGTTCAAATACAGACCCAGCATCAAACTCAGAGATGTATTCAGGTAATCCTGTGAGTTTACCACAGTCTGTGACCTTCAGTAAACACGAGAAGCTGATCACCTGCACTTCAAGAGTTCACACTTAGCTGATGATTTGATATAAGCTTGTTTGGCATGCTGTCCCCGGAGAGAGCCCTGAGCTCAAGGGATCCTCGAGCCCAGGGCTCCCTCCCATTCGTAGAGCGAGAGGAGAGCTTGAGCTTAGGTAGCTCTCAAACTCCCCGTCTGCAGCAGCTAAGGGAAACACCCGAGGATGAAGGAAGGGAGTTAGACCGGAGCCTGAATTGTTTAATCTGTTATGAATTATGTTTATCTTTGGATGGTGGGAGGAAACCGGAGGGCCCGGGGGAAACCCACGCGGACACGGGGAGAACATACAAACTCTGCACAGAAACACCCACTAGCCTGGCGAGGACCAGGCTGGCAGTGTTCTTGCTGTGGGGCGACAGTGCTAGCCACTGGGCCGCCGTGCCGCCCGATCTAAGTAAAGGAGGAGAAGGGGGAGGAAAGAAGGGTTTTCTTCCATACGAAGATAGCTGTGGACTGAAACTGTGGTTATTTATAGTAGATGGGGAATCATATGATTGGGAGATCGTGATTAGTTAATGTGAGACCAGCTGTGGTAAATCATAAGCACGTGATCCTCTCCAAATTAGTTTGTAAACAAACTTCACTTAAAGATGACCTGTTATGGCCCTTTTTACAAGATATAAAATATGTAAAAAGAGTGTGTTTATGTGAAGATTCAGCTCAAAATACCACACATATGATGTATTCTAGCTCTCTGAAACGGACCCTTTTATGACACGATGTGACAATGCCACTGATTCCAGTGAAATATACCACAAGTGATTCCAACGTGTTCAGACTATAGTAGTGCTGTCAAACGTATTGAGTTCGGTACCAATCGATACTGCAATTTTAAAAACATCCATTTACCGCCAACATCTGAGCTCTGATTGGCCATTGTGTTCCCGTGCTCACCAGAAATGACTGTGATTGGTCATCAGATTGGTACCGAACTAGACACATTTGACAACCCTAGATTATAGGGATTAGAAACAAAGTTGTGCATGTAGTAAGCTGTGATTCTTTGGTTAACCTGTGATTGCAGTGATATCTGCTCGGCACTCGAGTCACTGGTATTTCTGTTTACTATCAGATCTTGCGTAAGAGACCCCACAGAGTCTGTAGCAGGCAGACTGAAGGAGATGTCCGAGATTTTCCTTCAGAATTATGAGGGAACTGGAGACGACAACAAGAGCCTGGCGAGAGGTTTACACCTTTATATCCATTACATCTTCAATTCGTTCATTCTCTGAACACAAATGCAGATGTTTTAGATGACATCTGAGATCCTCATCTATTAATAGTCCAGGAAAGGAACCAAAATCATTGTCAAAATAGTCCATGTGACACTGTGATCATATGAAGTGCCAAGAACAACTTATTGCACCAAAACGAAACTGTAAATACGACTCTGTTTGCCTAAGGTAAGATCAGGGTGTTCATTTACTACAGGCAATACAGCATATTCCCATTAGAGTCATCATAGCCTGTGTGTATGGACTGTTGAGTATGTGCTGTCTATAATGCGCACTCTGATCTGATGTGGAAGCATTGGCAAACAAAACCATTTGTACAATATTTTTAGGGACAGCTGCAGCTGCGTATAATCTACTTATGATCTCCACTGAAGTCACAAGCTATGTTTCCATTCAAAAATGCGAATGAACTTGGATTATCGCATGAAAGACGTGTGAATAAAGCAGCATTTCCATCCAACGAGTCAAAGCGGACAGAATCGTCACTTCCTGATTAACCGGCGCCAGATATCAACAGTAAAGACGTAATTTGCTGCAATAGGAGAAGCTGCGTGAATCTTTTCTTCATTTAATAAATGACCTGCGCCACAGAAGGCAATCCTGACCCGCAGTGAACGCGCGGTGGCGTTTGAAGGTGTCAGACGCGGAGCACAGACGCTCTTGATTCTGGAGGTCATTAATAATATAATAACACAACTACTGAAACGGTGAGGCGCTTTAGAACGACCAAAACAACATTTCAGATGTTTTACGATGTGCTCAGCCTGCTGGTTTGTCCATTCACACACATTATCATCATCACATGATCTCTTATAACAACATCACATGACCTTTATTAATGCGCACACTGGAGTTTATACAGAATAAGTGTTTCCATCGCAGTTTATGCGCATCTTTTCTTATCGAATAAAAAGTTTATCATACTCAGTTATGCGCAGACATTTTTTATGCACATTTGCAAAATTTATGCACATCACTGCGTTTCCATCAACCGTTTTTCTATGCACAGATCCAAAATGCGAATAAAAATAGACTGTTTTGATAGTGGTTTTTGGTTCCCTTTCTGGCCTTTAAGTGTCTGGGGACCTTTGCTGTCTATGGAGGATGAGGGAGCTCTCAGAGTTTATCTAATGTATCTTTGTGGAAAAGGGGGCGGGGCCGAGAGTCATGGGAACGAAACGGCGCTTAAGTGAATAATGAGAAGCACCTGTGGTGCACACCGACCTCGAGTCCCACAGAAGGAGCTCTGCTGTATAAGAGGAGGAACGATGGCAGAGGAAGCCGAGAGGTCCAGGCCTGGACACAGTTATGTGTCGTTTTGTTTGTTTGTTTGTCTTCTATTGTTTTTATTTCTTCTTTTTTGTCTTTTCCTTTTTTTGTTTTTTGTATTTTTGTCTTTTCCTTTTTTGTTTTCTATTTTTTTGTTTTCTATTTTTTGCTTTCTTATTTTTTTGTCTATTTTATATACAAGGCAGGATGATCCATGCTTTTATGTTGTTGAGGCCAAATTCTGCCCCGACCATCCGAATGTGGCAGCAGAAATGGACATGTCTTTTCCTTTTTTGTTTTCTATATTTGTCTTTTACTTTTTTGTTTTCTATTTTTTGTTTTCTTATTTGTCTTTTCCTTTTTGGTTTTCTATTTTTTGTTTTCTTTTTTTATCTTTTGATTTTTTGTTTTCTTTTTTTTTGTCTATTTTTTTTTATACAAGGCAGGATGATCCATACTTTCATGTTGTTGAGGCCAAATTCTGCCCTGAGCATCCGAATGTGGCAGCAGAAATGGATATGTCTTTTCCTTTTTTGTTTTCTATTTTTTTGCTTTCAATTTTTTTGTTTTCTTATTTTTGTCTTTTCCTTTTTTTTCTTTAAAAAAAAAAACGTTTTAAGGGTATTTATTTGTATAAACCTGCCTTCTAAACCAAAACAAAACACAACATAACCGTGTCCAGGCCTGGACCTCTCGGCTTCCTCAGCCATTGTTCCTCTTATACTCCAGAGCTTGGTGTGTACCACAGGTGCTTCTCATAATTCACACACGTGCCGATCTCATTCCGTTATCACAACGCTCGGCCCCGTCTCCTTACCATGATCTTAATTTCAAGTTTCTTGTTTATTTGTAAAGCGCTTTTTACAATATTTACAAAAGCCGCACATTACTGCATTACAATCAAATTAAGTAAACAAACATCAGGGTGAGTAATTAACAACAGAATTGAAATCTTGAACAAACCCTTTCCACAATTCTCACCCTGGCATCATCTAATTCAGGCTATCATGTTTTACAGATATCGCAGTGAAGTATTTTTGCTTAGCGGAGGCACTTTATTATAAATCCCTGGAGGTGATCATCAACCAGGAGAAGAAACGTCTGGGAGACGTGGACCTGTCTGTACGTTTCACCTCTATTTTCTGCACTTTTCAGTTCATTCTGTCCTCTGAGTGTCATATCATGTGTCTCAGGGCGTTCTGGAGCAGGATGTGTTTCACCGGTCACTGATCGCCTGCTGTCTGGAGATTGTCATCTTCTCCTATAGACCACCAGGAGAGTTTCCAAGAGTCCTGCAAATCTTTGACCTCCCCGCTTATCACTTTTACAAGGTAAATTATGGAGATGACCATTCAATTGGCGTGCATTCATATGTAAGATTAAGAGGCTGTTTAAAAAAGAAGTAAAAAATCTAACTATGTAATCTACACTTCAAAATACAGGTACAAAAATGTCAAAGAGGGTGGTCCTGTTATCAAGTTTGTTTTATTATTTTATAAAAGCACATTTTTAAAAAATCTTGACCAAGCCTACATCAGTTATCAAGATGAAAAGATCCAGGATTTGCCAAATAGAACAGACCCCTGCTGTCACTATACATGAACACCACAGTCATTCATTCAGTCATTCATTTTCTTTTCGGAAGTAGAATGAACACAGTGGAATGAACCGCCAACTGTGTTTTTAATGCAGCGGATGGCCTTCCAGCTGCAACCCATCACAGGGAAACACCTATACACACTCATTCACACACATACACTACGGAAAATTTAGCTTATCCAATTCCCCTATAGCGCACGTGTTTGGACTTGTGGGGAAACCGGAGCACCCGGAGGAAACCCACACCAACACAGGGAGAACATGCAGACTCCACACAGAAATGCCAACTGATCAAGCCGAGGCTCAAATCAGCAACCTTCTTGCTGTGAGGCGATCGTGCTACCCAATGCGCCACCGTGATGCTCAAGACTAGAGTCGGTTTAGTAACAAAACAAAGAGCTAATCCACACTTCCCTATAGGCAGGACTTAATTTGTGCCGAGGCACGCCGGATCCAGATCTAACACCTCTGAAATCTGATCTGGCACCTAATTTTTATCGATCCCCCTCCTCAACCGCCTTTCTCCCTCGTCCGCTGTTCACTTTCTTCCGCGATTCCCCAACCCTCTTCACTTTCTTTCACGAGAGCTCTCCATCCTCTGGTTACATGCCGGATCTGTTAATCTGATCTGTTCCGGGACCTCGCAGTTCACAAATTAAGCACTGCCTATGGGTACTGTTTACTAACAAGGGGAGAGCGCCAACTACTAGCCTGGCCTGGCATGGGTGTTTTTTGGTGGATATGTGTAGATATGTGATATGTGTCTTTTCAGCTTAGTCCCTTTATTAATCCGGGGTCGCCACAGCGGAATGAACCGCCAACTTATCCAGCATTTGTTTTACACAGCGGATGCCCTTCCAGCTGCAACCCATCTCTGGGAAACATCCATACACACTCATTCACACTCATACACTACAGACAATTTAGCTTACTCAATTCACCTGTACCACATGTGTTTGGACCGGAGAACCGGGAGGAAACCCACATGACCACGGGGAGAACATGCATACTCCACACAGAAATGCCAACTGAACCAGCCGAGGCTCGAACCAGCGACCTTCTTGCTGTGAGGCGAACGTGCTACTCACTACGCCACCGTAGCGCCCCGTTTTGAAACTGTCGTAGTGTAAAAGTCAATCTTTTTAAAAATGCTAAGGAAAGCCTAAAAGTAGCCTAAAAGCCTCTTTCTCTTGTTCTAAGGTGATCGAGGTGTTGGTACGGGCTGAGGAGGGCCTTTTCCGGGAGGTGGTCAAACATCTGAACCATGTGGAGGAGCAGGTGCTGGAGTCTTTGGCATGGAAAGGAAACTCCCCGCTGTGGGAGCGCATCCGAGAGGCCAAAAACTGTGTTCCTGCCTGCCAGGAGGTCAGAACAATAACTGCTTATGACCCATGATGCTTACCATCCTCGCATAACAATAACACTTTAAATCTTCTAATTTTACAATACATTAATGAACTCCACTAAATAAGAACACTTGAGTGAGAATTGAAAGAATGCAGTTGCAACTAAATGACAAAGTCACAGTATGTAGTCTAATGCATAGTTTGATGATGGAGTGACTGAGTGTGGAATCATGGGAGTTGTAGTCTTCTTCATCTTATACGCTTATTTCACGCGGGCCCCATTTTAAAACATGAAAGCGAGGCTGCGGTGGAAAGACATCTGGAAGTATAGGATCAGAGCTGTAAACATTGCAGCAACATGCTGTGTACTACAAACCTCCAGCTGCTGCCCCGATTTCAAAATGCAGAAATAGTGTAAATATCACTTTAATATCATTCAGTTCAGTTTAATTTAAACAATTAACAGCATATTAGGCATCAAACAACGCCACTTTAAGAGTAATACGCTGAAATGTCCTGCTAGACTTCAGTTCACGGCAGCAGGTAAACACAGTGGGGGCTTCCCTGCTTCAGCCTGTGTAACCCGGTGAGAGATAAAACACTGCAGTCCCCTGTAGCACACCCCTGTGTTGTCTGTAATGGTGTTGTCCCGGTACTGAAGTTTTAAAAACCTCCATTTCCCCGCTAACATTTAAGCGCCGCTGAGCGCGTCTATAAGCAGCGCTGATTTTCCAGTGTTTACTAGTTTTCAACAGAAATGACTGTGATTGGCAGTGAAGGTCATTATTTAACCGCTCTTCAAAGATCGCAAACACAGATAGAGGGACACTGGAGCGTTTTAAAGCCGTGAAGATCAGTCGACTCATCAAGCGGATCGCTCGTGTGTGTTTGCACTCGATAAACATCAGCGAAGTGCCGCAAGTGCGGTGAACTGATGACCGTCTCGGCCAATCACAGTCATTTCTGTTGAGCACGTGAACACAACAGCGGATCAGCACTGTTTAAGAGCGCCATCAACAGTGCCTTAAAAGTTAACGGGAAACTGAGTTTTTTTTTACATTTCAGAACCGAAATTTTGTATGGTGACGAGTCTAATATAGTGAACGAAGCAGTTCATTAACTTGAGTTTGATAAATGGCATCTAAAACGTGTGTTTGGGAAAGAAAACGTTAGCTAACTAGCGCCATTTCCCTTAACTTGGCTGAAAATGAGATCTGATATCCCTTTATATTTTCACTATTCATTCAGAACGAACCTTCGGGTCAGTCGGAAGGCGGTGAAACTATAAATATGTGTCACTTTCTCTTTGCTGATAAAATATACAGCCAAGTACACATCATTCCTGTGTGACTCAGGCGATACTTCCAGGTATCTTCCCACCGCAGCCTCGATTTCGTTGTCTAAAACGGCGGCCGCGTGAAATCAGTCTATTGGACTACAAAATTTTAGGCATTAAAAAGTCTTAAATTGACTGAAATATTGTGTTGTGTGCTTTAAATCATTTTAAACAGGTCTTCATTTTCACATGTCAATAATTACTATTGTTATATATATATATTTTTTAAGAAATGTTATTCTGAAAAATAAAAGCATATGTATATAACCAGAGTTGACTTGTTTTTACCAAGTGGCTCTCCCTCAGGAAGCTAATACAGAAGTAACTGAATGTGCAATTCATCAAAAGGCCACTGGGGGCTGGCTACAAAACAAAGCAAATTTCTATTGACTCCAATGATAAAATGTCTAAATTTACAGCATCCAAAAAGGTGTTCACAGCCTGGTACATTAAATGATTTTGGTTCATATAGCTAATATTCCCATTCATGGGCAAATTTTTTGTACAACTCATCCGTTTAATTTATATTAAGCCTTAAAATTCTGCATAAGTAAGGTTACGTCGGCACTTGAGTGACAGCTAGGTCTTGCAGCTAGCTGATCCCGGATGATTCTACTGCAGGTGTCTCTAGCTCCACTCACGCCCTGTTTCTTTGCCCATTTTTGGTTACCTTGGAGTGATGCGGACAAGATAACAATGGTTGGCCCCACCCACTTGTAGCTTAATTTGCGCTCTACAGAAACCTACGGGTGGTGTCACAGACACTACGTCCATATTTTTTACGGTCTATAGTTTTGACACATTTCAAATATGTGGCTAAAAATAACCAGGGTTTCCTACGCTTCTTAAAAGTACTTGAATTTCATGATGTCTGATGTGAAAAAACGAATATGCGTCTGACAGGTAATGCCACCTCAACACCTGGAGGACGGTTCAGGAAGCAACACAAACACCCCCAGCAGCAAGACTGAATTCAGCAGCAACATCGCAGGAAAAGGTGATTTACAGTACTTGGATGCGAACTGAACGCAAGATCATTTCTATAAACATTCACTGAATCTAAAACACTGATCTGACATTTCTTGTTTCCCCCAGGAGTTTCTCCGTCCCCTACATCTCTCCACGACCGCTACAGTTCTCCCCCTACTGGCACAGCAGTTCGTCGTCTTTTTGTGGATGGAGACACGACCTCCGAAACTGCTCCGCCTGTCAAAGTGGCCCCGCCGTCTATAGTCAGCTCCATCCCAGCCGGACAGACCGTAGTCACCATGGCAACAGCTACAGTCACAGCGAACAACGGCCAGACTGTCACCATACCTGTTCAAGGTGCGACACTATCTAAAAGATCATCTTTATCGGAATAAGCTTAAAGCATCTCTAATATGGTATTGTTTATTAAACATGTTATTAATTGTTACGATGAATGATTAATTATTGTGAATTCCGATTGTTTACATCTCCATTGATTAGGTATAGCGAACGAGAGCGGAGGAATCACATTTATCCCAGTGCAAGTGAGTGTGACGAGTCAGGCTGGAGCGGCTCTGCCAACCCTCAGTGCCCAGACTCTGACGGGCACCTTGACCACCCAGCAGCTTACAACAACACCCATAGGCACCGTGCAGAGCAACCCCAGCCCTGCCAAACAAGACAAAAAGACCCCTCAGCAGGGAACGCCCACCAAACGGGCCCAGAAAACGGGCTCTCTCTGCCTGTTCTTCCGCAAGGTACAGTAAGATCTGTGTTTGCTAAACCATCGATCATATTTGCCTAGCATGCAGTACTGTGCATAAGTTACCATATTTAAAACTGCTGATTAATCTGTAGTCATGAAGTGGCCTCCACAGTGTCCAGACCTGAATATTATATAGGCAGAATGGGATTACATGGACAGAGAAGATAAAAGTAACTGTAATTTAGCATTTGCTGTAATGCAAATGTTTAGTAATTGTCTTTATTGTTGTTATTATTATTATAATTATGGTAGCGCAGCGGTTAGCAATGTCGCCTCACAGCAAGAAGCTCGCTAGTTCGAGTCCGAGCTGGGTCAGTGGGCATTTCTGTGTGGTTTAAACAGCATTGTTCCTCCATCAGGTGTATCATCTGGCTAGTGTGCGTCTCAGAGACTTGTGTGCGAAACTAGACATCAGTGCCGATCTGCGAAGGAAGATCTGGACGTGTTTCGAGTATTCACTAGTGCACTGCACCGACCTCATGATGGACCGACATCTCGACCAGCTCCTCATGTGCGCCATCTACGTCATGACTAAGGTATTTCACATCCAAACATTATTTATTGCACATCTATAATCAGCGATGCATGATATATATCGGCCTCCATATCGGTACAGGTCGATAAATGCTAATTCGTAATATAATCGTTATCAGACGAGTAATTAAAATAAATATCGGCCAATAAATTATAGATTATTTCCGCTGGTAAACTACTTTACAATTGCAATTTGTAGATTCCTTTAAAAACTGATATTAAGATTTGTATTTACAGTATATATATATCGGTTATTAGCTTCCAAATAGTAAGAGTTATCGGTATCGGTTAGTTATCGGTATCGGTTAAAATGTCTATACTTGTGCATAACTAAATGTAATTCGAGCAAATGTCATTAAATTGGCCATATTTTGCACTAACATAGTCATTAATACCAGGAAAAAAAGTCTCAAAATGACCACTGAATCCATTTTTTAGGTGACGAAAGAGGACAAATCGTTCCAGAACATCATGAAGTGCTACAGATCGCAGCCTCAGGCCAGCAGCAGTGTGAGTTTCAGTCTGTGTGTAAAACCAGCACTAAAGATGATGACGTGACTGTGATATTAATAAGATGACACTGCTATCTCAGGTGTACAGAAGTGTGCTGATCTCTGGGAGGAAGAGACGACACTCCGGAAACAATGAAAACACCCACAGACAGAGCTCGCCTACTGAGGGAGCACAAGAACAAGGTAGCTCACATTTCAATCAGCTCTTGACAGCATGTGTATTTTACTGAATTCTGCCGTTTATTGTTATACTATGACTTGGACTTAAGGGGACTTACATTTTCTTCTTAAAGCTTGAGTATTCTATAGTTACATTGTATAATAGGACTGACGTAAAATTAAAAATTACTATTTTCTAGACCAATATTGCTAGGAACTACACTCTCATTTTGGCGTAATAGTCAAGAAACTCTGCTGCCGTACCATGCCTGCACCAGGCGGAGTGATATTATGCAGAGCGTGACGATCAGCTGTTTTCAGAGGTCACCATGAAACCATTGAGACAAGAGAGATGCGTGTAAAGAACATATGTACCTACATTTGACAGACACAATCAATAAACCCTTGATGCTTTCCGTCAAATACATTATTTAAGGGGAATTGTATGTTGCGACACTCTGATAGGATCTGTTTTTGTTGAGATTAGCCGTCTTAATAAGGGTTAAAAATATTTATTGGGACTTTTTTCCTCCCAAAAGTGCAGTGTTCCTTTAAGACGAATGAAATGATATTTGAAACACAACTGAGAAAAGCTGCGATTGTCATGCACATCTCGTCAGAGCAGCGCAGTTGTGTGATCGGCAGTAAATCTCCATCTGAAGGCCAGAGGGTGCTCTCATGCTGAAACACCAAAATCTCCATAGCACTGCATTATAAACAGAAGATTTACTCCTTTAGTTGATTCAGTAGCTGTGTTTCTATCCAAAAATGCGAATGAACTCTATGTGCAACTGGATTATGGCATAAAAGACGTGCGAATAAAGCAGCGTTTCCATCCAACGAGTCGAAGCGGACAAAATCGTCACTTCCTGATTAACTGGCGCCAGATATCAACAGTAAAAACGTAATTTGCTGCAGCAGGAGAAGCTGCGTGAATCTTTTCTTCATTTAATAAATGACTTGTGCCTCAGAAGGCAATCCTGACCCGCAGTGAACGCGCGGTGGCGTTTGAAGGTGTCAGACGCGGAGCACAGACGCTCTCGATTCTGGAGGTCATTAATAATATAATAACACAACTACTGAAACGGTGAGGCGCTTTAGAATGACCAAAACATCATTTCAGATGTTTTACGATGTGTTCAGCTGCTGGTTTGTCCATTCACACACATTATCATCATCACATGATCTCTTATAACACAATCACATGACCTTTATTTAATGCGCATACTGGAGTTTATGCGGTAAAAGTGTTTCCATCGCAGTTTATGCGCATCTTTTCTTATCGAATAATAAGTTTATCCTACTCAGTTATGCGCATACATTTTTTATGCGCATTTTTTTTATTTATGCGCATCACTGCATTTCCATCAATCGTTTTTTATGCGCAGATCCAAAATAAGAATAAAAATAGCTGGATGAAACGTAGCTAGTGAGACTAATAAACACAACTACAGAAGGAATTATTTAACAGTCATTGAACGGAGTTTGAAGTAAAAAGGTTTTAAATGTGGTATTTTCACTTGCAGCATTCACTAGACAGAGCTGCAGCAACATAAGCAACTGTGATTATCACAGAATGGTTATCTAGATGTCTTTAATGTCCAATTAAATTGATTTCAGTTTTGAAACTGAATTTTGAGTAGCTTATCAGTGAACTACGACTAAAAATCAGAAACTAAAACCGATTTTACTGACAAAATGTGCACGAGGGTGCCACGGTGCCGTAGTGAGTAGCATGTTCGCCTCACAGCAAGAAGGTCGCTGGTTCGAGCCTCGGCTGGGTTAGTTGGCATTTCTGTGTGGAGTTTGCATGTTCTCCCTGGATGCTCCGGTTTCCCCCACAAGCCCAAAGATATGCTGTACAGGTGAATTGGGTAAGCTAAATTGTCCGTAGTGTATGTGTGTGAATAAGAATGTATGGATGTTTCCCAGAGATGGGTTGCGGCTGGAAGGGCATCCGCTGCGTAAAACAAAATGCTGGATAAGTTGGCGGATCATTCCGCTGTGGCGACCCCGGGTTAATAAAGGGACTAAGCCGACAAGGAAATGAATGAATGAATGTGCACGAGATCGACCTCCGGCTACATTATTTAAGGGCACTCTATGCTATGACATTGATAGGATCTGTTGTTGTCAAGATTAGTCTTCTTAATAAGGGAAGCGATGTTAATAAGCTAAACACAAGAACAAATAACTGGCAGAACACATTCAACCGTTTAACTTAGTGGTCAAAATATGCATGAAAATCACATTTGATTAAGCACCCAGCCCTATACAAAAGCGATTTCATGTCCTTTACAGCAAGCGGTGAGAGCAGTCCCGTGTCCATGCGCTCCAGCAGTACTCTGCCCATTCCCCAGCCCAGCAGTGCTCCATCCACCCCGACTCGAGCCCCGGGAGGCCCTCAGGAGCCGGAGGAGGAGCGGGGAGACCTCATCCGCTTCTACAACCACGTCTACATCAAACAGATCAAACCCTTCGCTCTGCGCTACTCCAGCAACTCACCCAAAAATGGGGTAACTGTTGTGTACTGCGGTCTCAAGACTAAAAACAACTCTTTCGCAAAGTGTTGTGCTGTTTTATTCTCTCATCTGGTTGTCCTTATTTATTCTATTATTTTATTCAGCTGTATTTAACGTTACAGTGCTTCGTTTTCTCATTTGGCAATGATTAGAATAGACGACTTCCTCAGAAAGTGTATAATAACTCTAGTTTTACACCTGTTTGTGTGTCAGCAGGCTGAAGCTCCTCCGCTCTGTCCGTATCCATCACTGCGCATCGGCTCTCCACGCCGCGTCCTCCTGTCCCACAATCACTCCATCTACATCTCTCCACACAAGACCGGCAGCCCCATTTCACCACGAGACAAAATCTTCTACTACGTCAGCTCCAGCCCGTCAAACGTAGGAGCTAATATCTATTGTAAAAAAATATGTTTATTGTTGAGATTCACTAAAAACATCATGGCTTCTCCAAACAGCGGCTTCGAGAGATCAACACCATGATCCGAACCGGCGAGACGCCCACTAAGAAGCGCAGCATCGCTCTGGAGGAAGAGCAGCAGTCTCCTGCTAAAAGACTGTGTCAGGAGAACCAGACGGCGCTGCTCAGACGCCTACAGGACGTGGCTAATGACCGCAGCTCCTCACACTGATCCATTATAAACACCTGTAGGTAGTGTGGTCAGAAGTGCCGGCCGCGATACCATTCGGTACTGGAACTTTAAATGCAGAAACATTTGAGTGCTGATGAACAGAAACTCCTCTGATTGGCCATTGTGTTCATCTGCTCAACAGATAAGACTGTGATTGGCTACAATGATCATCGCTTCACCATTCGTCACAGAGCACTTACAGAAATACGTGCACTTTCAGTACCAACTGGTATCGTAGTCAGTACTTTTGATAACACAACCGGATAGAGCTGTGGCAAATATTCTGCATCTCCTCTAGATTTTCAAGATGGATCTCAATTCTCTCCTGAATCGATTCTGAGTTTAGTTTTTAACAGCAGACGGCGCTGTAGGCTTTACAAACAGCCGTACTCTGCTTGCAACCGATTCATTACAAATACCCATTGAACCTAAAATGATCATTAATAGTTAGAAATCTTTGAGTGAATTATGAGTGTTTATAGTGAGCTGTGTTTACGTCAGTATCATGACACAAAAGCTGACTTACTTACTTAATCTCAAGCCTAGAGCACCATCTGCTGGTAAAATCTAGCCTTGAGTGCCGTCTGCTGGTAAAATCTAGGCCAGAGCGCCGTCTGCTGATAAAAATCTAGCCTAGAGTGCCGTCTGCTGGTAAAATCTAGGCTAGAGCGCCGTCTGCTGATAAAACCTAGCCTAGAGCACCATCTGCTGGTAAAATCTAGGCTAGAGCGCCGTCTGCTGATAAAATCTAACCTAGAGCACCATCTGCTGATAAAATCTAGGCTAGAGCGCCGTCTGCTGATAAAATCTAACCTAGAGCGCCATCTGCTGATAAAATCTAGGCTAGAGCGCCGTCTGCTGATAAAACCTAGCCTAGAGCACCATCTGCTGGTAAAATCTAGCCTAGAGCACCATCTGCTGTTAAAAACTAGCCAAGAGTGCGGTTTGCTGTTTAAAAACTAGCCTAGAGCACCCTCTGCTGTTTAAAACTAGCCTAGAGCGCCATCTGCTGTTTAAAACTAGCCTAGAGCACCATCTGTTGTTTAAAACTAGCCTAGAGCGCTGTCTGCTGTTTAAAACTAGCCTAGAGCACCATCTGTTGTTTAAAACTAGCCTAGAGCGCTGTCTGCTGTTTAAAAGTAGTCTAGAGCGCCATCTGCTTTTTAAAACTAGCCTAGAGCGCCATCTGCTGTTTAAAAACTAGCCTAGTGCATCGTTGGCTGTTTAAAACTAGGCTAGAGCACCATCTGCTGGTAAAATCCAGCCTAGAGCAGCGTGTGCTTGTAAAATCTTGCCCAGAGCACCGTGTGCTTTTAAAATCTAGCCAAGTGCGCCATCTGCTGTTATAAACTATGATTAGAATAGATTCAAGAAAGAATATCGATGCATTTTGAAAATCTCTAAATCTTTTTCTTGAATGAGCTTTCGCCACAGCTCTTTAAATTCACCCAAAACACAGAGACTACTTGACGGGAGTCTTTCACCCAAAGCCACTTACAAACATGGATTTGATATACAGTATTTAAAGAAATAATTCACACTGAAAAAACAACAACAAAAAAAATTCCAAAAAACTTTGAAATATCCTATAGAGACCCACATATTACAAGTAACAGACAAAAATAGGTAGTAAATTAGAAAGTCCATTAAATAAATTTAGTATAACGCAAAAAAGTAGACCGTTGTACTGTTTCATTCACTCATTTTATGGTAAACTGTTAAGCACTGTCCTTATTTATTCTGTTGTTTTAATTAAACTGTAGAATGTTGTAGTGATTCCTTTTTTTTTTTGTTTTTTTATGTGAAACGATAGAAACGGACCAATTCGTTTTCTTGTTTTATGTAAAACGATATAAACCTATTGATTCGATTTCTTGTCTTGTTTTACAAAGATTAAAGGAACTAATTTGTTTTCTTGTTTTACGTAAAACGATAGAAACGTACTGATTTGTTTTCTTGTTTTACCTAAAACGATAGAAACATACCGATTCGTTTTCTTGTTTTACGTAAAACAGTAGAAACATACTGATTCGTTTTCTTGTTTTACGTAAAACAGTAGAAACATACTGATTCGTTTTCTTGTTTTACGTAAAACTATAGAAACGTGCGGATTTGTTTTGTTTTACGTAAAACGATAGAAACATACTGATTTGTTGTCTTGTTTTACGTAAAACTATAGAAACATACTGATTCGTTTTCTTGTTTTACGTAAAACGTTAGAAACCTATTGATTCATTTTTTGTTTTATAGTAAAATGACAACCATACTGATTCATTCTTTAATTTTAAGGTAAATTGTAAAACAGCACTGATTAATTGTCTAATTTAAGGTAAAATATAGAACATTGTACTGATTCATTTTCTCATTTTTAGTTAAATTATAGAAAGCAGTAGTTGATCATTCTCTTATTTTATAATAAATTTAATGCTATGCTGATTTATTCTCTTGCTTTACTACAAACTCTAGAATGCTGTTCTGATTCATTCTTTCGTTTTACGGTAAACTCTAGAAACATACTGATTCATTATTTAGTATTCAATAAATCCTGGCCTAGCTGATACAGTCATTGATACTGTTTTACAGATTTGTTAATTCGTTAATTTATTTTAAGTGAATCATTGACACATTTTACTGATTCATTAAAGTGAATCATTGACACATTTTACTGATTCAGTCATTTATTTTAAGTGAATCACTGACAAATTTTTACTGATTTTGTAATTGTAAGTGAATCATTAACACATTTTACTGATTCATTCCTTTATTTTAAGTGAATGATTGACACATTTTACTGATCCGTTCCTTTGTTTGAGCTTAACTGACACATTTTTACTGATTCATTGATTTATTTTAAGTGAGTCATTGACACATTTTACAGATTAATTCCCTTATTTTAGTTAAATCATTGATACATTTTTACTGATTCATTCCTTTATCGTGAGTGAATCATTGACACATTTTACTGATTCGTTAATTTTAGGTGAATCATTGACACATTTTACTTCGTTAATTTTAAGTGAATCATTGGCACATTTTACAGATTCATTCCCTTATATTAGCTAAATTATTGATACATTTTTACTGATTCATTCCTTTATTGTAAGTGAATCATTGATACATTTTACTGATTCGTTTATTTTAAGTGAATCATTGACACATTTTACTGACTCGTTAATGTTAAGTGAATCATTGGCACATTTTACTGACTCGTTCCCTTATTTTAATTGAATCATTGACACACGTTACTGATTCGTTCCTTTGTTTTAGTTTAATCATTGGCCAGTTTACTGATTCCTTTACTTGATTTAAATAATTGTTAGCGAAATACAGCAATTAAATACTATTAATTCCAGTCATGCATTAGTCTCTGACATTTTACAAAGCAGTTGCGTGAAGGTTAACCAAATTACAAAAATGTGACGCATGTGGGTTAGCAAAAAAAACAATGCGATTTTTGGGTGAAATATTCCTGTTTTAATGAACCGTTTAGCTACAGAAAGACCATCTAATTAATCACAATCCTATAAGATCAACCAATGAAATGAGCGCAGATATATTTTGAAGCTAAGAAAGAGTATTTTGTAGACGTGTCATAAGACCGAAGGAGATTTTGAAGCACTTAAAACAACAGATTTGTTGGCAAATCTTGCTCGGAGTTTACCAGGCGTGTTTATAAAGAGTTATTTTTCATAAAGAGTTTTACATGTATAGTGCTGAAAGATGTAGGTGTCTGTGGATTTGTTGTCTCGTATGGTTTAAATATTTATGCTATTTTTGTCTAACCTTAGTTAGGAAGGCGAATAACATCAGTCATGATAACTGTAGACGTGTGTTTGACGTATTTATTTTGCCCTGTAGTTCTGCATGTATTTGATGTGTTTTATTCAGTATATTCTGCTTGATTGCTCGTTTCTGACTGATGTCGTGTTTGTTGTAAGTGCCTTTTTTCCTGAACCTTCTGCCTTTCCTGATCATCTGTGCTTTACAGATTTTTAACTCAGCAGTCCAGCATTAAATTATGATTCCACATTAATAAATGAAAAAGTATGCTACAAGAAGCGACTGAGCCATTTGTAACCAAATCTGATAAATAGATAAAACATAAAATAATTTATTTTGAGCTAATTATGAAACAAATATTTGTAATTAACTAGTTTAATACTTATTTATATTTATATATATATTTGATGTATTTATTCATTTATATACACAAACATTTGCTTTGAATTACACCAAATATCTTTTGTTTTAGATTTCATCTACGATATATTTAATTTAACTTTAATATTTTAGTTTATTTCGATTAAAAATTGAATTTAACCATTCTTGTTTTTACCTTTTATCGAGTATTTTTACTCGACTACTTATATAATTTGTTGTAAAAATATGTATTATATTTTTATAAATAATTATGTAAACATAACCATTTTAATTTGCTTCTTTATTTCAGTTTTGATCTTTTTACTGTTATCTATTTTTTATATAATTTGTTATTAGAAATGTGTATTATAGTTAAATAAATATTTATTTTTAACCATTTTAATCTTTCATCTACTATTTAAATACTTCATGTATTAAAATTAACATTAAATAATAACAATACTGTGCAACAATTTAATATACAAATTAATATGGCATTAAAAATGAACCAATTTGAATTCTTTTCCACACTGTAAAAGAAATCCTGGCTGCCTTAAATGTGTGAGTTGAATCAAATTAACCCTATGAGTCCATTTAACTTATGTTATATTAAACTGACTTCAAACAGCTTGTGTGACTTATAAAATGAAGTTAGTACATGATTAACTTATAGTTTAATAAGTTACAGTGAACTAAAAACACATGCTGTCATGACTAGTTGATCGTGTCATTATTTACAGTGTAATCATAACAGTTAAAAAGCATCAAACTTGATGAAAATAATGAAATTACGGATTTTATTTCAAGTTTTGTTTGATTATTCTCATTATTAATAGTATTTTAAAGTAAATAAATGTAATCATAATCCATTTTATAGCCTGATTAATAACAAAAATACAATTTAAGACTAGTAAATATTGAACATACTTCTAAATTACTCTAATTTTGCCTCCATCTAATGATATTGACCATAAAAGTAGATCAAATGCATGTCATACACACTCTTACCAGCAGAGGACGCACTAAAGTTATGAATAAAAGTCGACTGAAATACACTCACACAAAGGTCTACAGGAGTTTTCCAGATGTCTCTAGCATAAGCAAGCTGTAGTTTACAGTAACTCGTGTTATTATCATCTATATGAGGGCTCACCAGTCTCGGTTCTGGAGGGCCGGTGTCCCTAGCTCTATGGTTTAGCTCCGATTTGTCTCAACACACCTGCCTGGATGTTTCAAGTATACCTATTTAGACCTTTAGTAGCTTGTTCAGGTGTGTTTGATTAGGGTTGGAGCTAAAATCTTCATGACACCGGCCCTCCAGGAATAAGTTTGGTGACCCCTAATCTACATAAAGCTGCATATGCATTAGGCTATACATATTAAATAAAAAACAAGTGTATTACCTCTTCTAAATCAACTATAGACGAACAAAAATGAAGATAAACCAAGTCATCTCCTCATATAAATAACACCAGAGAGAAAACATGACTTGCTCTTGTGTATTTACCCAAATCTGGCAGAAATGTGGATTCGCGCCAAACGCCTTGCGTCATCAGAATCTACAAAGCACGTGACGCATGAAACGGTCTGTGCTGTCTGTGGACTCGGATATCAGAGTTATGATGATGTCTAGAGATGATTGTGTTAATATCAGATCACACAATGGGCAGGCAGACGGCATGAGTGATTCAGAATTACTCATAACACACACACCAGAGGACTTCACAGCAAAATCTCCCTCAGAGAGAGAGGAAAACACAGCTTCAGATTAACACAGATCAGCCAATCACAGCTTTCAGCACACTGTAATCCTGTTTCCGTCATTTAATTTAGGAAATAATATAATATAATCTTTTTTAATCCTATAAAATGAGGATAACTTCTTTTATTTGCGATGTTATTATAGTTGGGATGCTTATTATGGTTTAAAACCGACCTCGTTGTCAGTGAATAAAGGTAATCAGTGCGTCGACCAATCAAAACGGGCTTTGTGCTGTATTACTTACATATTCATGAGCTCTGTTTACCTTTCAGTGGAAAACGGTTAAAACACGAGTGAACACGAGATAAATGAGTGAACTGGAGACGTGAATGACTTAATTAATCAGTTAATTTCGAGGTATTTCCAAATTCAGTATAAACACAGGTTTTAAAATCACGTCATAAATCGCAATGCGAAAGGGTGTTACGAACCTTACGAATATGCAGATTAGAACGTACATTTGAAATAGTTTCCACTCAAGAAACGTGTTCCGTTTCCTTTGTGCTTATGTTCTTATTTGCATGTTCATAAGGTTAGTAACAAATCGCAGCACGCGAATCACCTCATACCCTTTCGCATCGCGATTTGTTACGAACTTTACGAATATGCAAATTAGAACGTACATTTGAAATCGTTTCCACTCAAGAAACGTGTTCTGCTTCCTTTGTGCTTATGTTCTTATTTGCATATTCATAAGGTTAGTAACAAATCGCAGCACGTGAATGGCGTGATTTTAAAACTATTTTTACTTTGGACTAACGTTCTGATTTTAGAAATGTCTTCCAATTAATTGATTAAGTAATTAATTAAGCCAGTCGCGTCTGCAGTTTACACCCATTCAACCAAGTGCGTTGGAAAAGTAGGCCTAAACAAAGCTCATGAATATTCAAGTGACAGCGCAAATCCTGTTTATGATTGGCTGTTGCACTGATTACATTTGTTCGCAGATAACAAGGTCTGTTTTCAGCTATAGTAATAAAATAATAATAAAATAATGAAAACTATAACTTTGCATTCTTATAGGATAATTAAAAAAAAGTTACACTATATTAATTACAAAATATGAATTAAAAACAAATATATTGTGGCCATAAACTGGGGCTAAACAACTCGAGATAAGCGAGATAAATATTATGAATACAGACATATGTGCAATAAACCTCAACATCTGATATTATTCTTATATGGAAACATTCACCGTCCTGCTTACTGTATATGGAGTTATGCTGTAATCAAACTCACTGGTTAGTCACTCGGGCAGAATTTATGGAGTCTCCTGATACAAATGATTAAACATGGAGCTATTGTGTGTGTGTGTTTGCATGTGTGTGTGTGTGTGAGAGACGGACACCTGAGTGGATTTGACCTCCATCATCATCATCGTCATGATTCAGAGTTGATGGGAAGTGTGTGTGTGTGTGTGTGTGTGTGTGTGTGTGTGTGTGTGTGTGTGAATGAGAGACGGCCGTGAGTCACAGTCTGACCTCAGCGTCTGAAATATGAGCTCACGCTGCTCTCAGAAAGCTCAGCGCTCCATCTACACCATCCTGACAGGGTTATTATGCGCATATGAGCCTCCAAAAACAGCCATTAACACACACTGGAGTGGATTAATATACACATTTATTACTTTACTGTAAAATAAGTGAGTAAACTCTTTGTATCTTAACTTAAAGGGATAGTTTCACCCAAAAATGAAAGTTTACTCCATGAGTTTCTGTTGAACACAAAAGAAGATACTTTGAAATTTTTTTAAAAACCTGCAACCATATACTTCTATATAAACAAATGGAATCAGTGGTTATATATTCCAACATTTTTCTAAATATCTCCTTTTGTGTTCAACAGAAAAAAAAGAAACTCAAAGGTTTGAAACAAGTAAATATTGAGTAAACGATGACAGAACTTTCAGTTTTGGGTGAACTATCCCTTTAACTTTTATAAATATGCACACTGTTCGTTTACTAAATAATTTTAAGACAATTTTAAGACTTTTTTTTCCCAAGTAAAGTAACTAATTATTCATTTTATTTATTAATTCTATTTAAATCTGTTTAATACAACCCACAACAGTACACCAATGCAGCTAAAATAGCATGAGGATGACGTAAACATCCACAATCGTGTGCTCTCCTTTAAAACAAAAGCAGTTCTAAAAATGAGATCATCCAGGAAATTACATCATTTTAGAGGGAAAAAGCAGCATGCACATCAGTAAAGTATCACCTGTGGTATCAGTCTCAGCCGCAACATAGAAACTAAATATAGTCATTTATATTAAATACTAGTGTTTATGAACCATACTATGGTAAAGTGTATTATACTGTTTACATTATACAGTGTTTACAACCCTTAATGAATGCACTCTAGGGGCCCACAGAGATCTGCTTTATAATTAATAACAGCACTACAATGTAATATAAATTATGAGTGTATCTCTAAATTACAAGTAAAACTATTTATTAGAAATAAAAAATAAAAATACGGCTTATATCTGCCCTCTTGTGTGCCACAGTCAAATTGCACCCCCCTCCTTTCACTGTATGGTTCAGTCCGTCAGTAGCGGGAAGAGAGTTGATGCTTTGAGTGCCATCAGCAGGTAAACTGAAAGCAGCGATGTCCTCGAGGTTAACATCAGCTGCGTCCCAAATCACATACTTATGCACTATTCTACACCATTTAGTAGTATAAATAGTGTCAGTAGTGCGTTCACACTGAAAACTCTTACAATAATAAGTGCACTTTAATTACCCGGATGATGCACTCAGCATCATTTATGGGTCTCGGCTTATTTATGGGTCTCATTGTAATATAATTTAGTGTCTTATTGATTTTTGTCACTGTTGCAGTGTATTGCACATTATATGAGACACTATCGCAGCACAGTTATTTAAATAGTGACACACTGGTGTTTTGTGTGTTTAGAAATGTACAATTTTCAGTGAATACTTGATTTCTGTTCCTCTTGTTGTACTTAATTTACATTTGAACAATAAATCATCTGCTATCTACAGTCATGGCCGTTCCCTTACTAAATACTGATGAGTAGTGGACAAAATCAATAATAAAATGCATAAGTTAGTATAACTACACTGCAGACAAAGAGTTTGGATAGCTAGCTTGGTAGTAGGGGGCCCGTCCTCATAATATTTTCATGGGGCCCAAAATTGCTAGCAGCGCCCCTGATTACAGTATATAAATTTTGGGTGAACTACCCCTTTAATAAACGTTTACCAAATAAAACATCCAAAAACATCTATCCAAAAGAAGTATTAAGAGATTTTCCCTCGTTTATACAGCCGCTCATCATTCAGATACACAGGCGAGAGTGTGTCGAGGGGAAACATGAGGCAGTAAAAGCGCGGGGCTGTTTTAAAGCAACCCTCTGTTGCTGATATTGCTGAAGAAATATCCACACTGTCACTCACACACTTGTCAATCGGAGCCTCTGGCAGTTTTAGGGTCAGGATTTAGCGCGCCGCGGGCACGGCTGACAGACGCGTCATAAATATGCGCCGCGTTTATGCAAATGGCGGACGAGGAGCGCGCACATTCTGCTCTCGTAAAAACAAAAATGAACATCGCAAAGCTCGCGAGTTTCATCCATCCCCGAGGCCGTCCATAAACACACTTCCACTGGAGATCTGCCCTTGATCAAACTTAGAACAGGTGAACGAATGAGGCGATAAAAACTGAGGAAAATGTTATTGGGTTTCACAAAGCTCAGGTGTTTTCGGTTCAGCCAATTCCTCAGCTATAAAACACACACACGAAACACTCGTGACATACAGTATGGTCAGTTTACACCCACAACTAGGCCTACAGTAGCTTACAACAGTAAAAATGTCATTTTAACCCACATACTATGGTAAATCCTATTGTGTTCCTGAAGTAGCCAGTATTATAGGCTACTGTATTGCATTTACAACACTTTGTTATTAAAGAGCCCCTATTATACATTAAAGATTATACTATTATACAATAAAAAGGGTCATATTTTGGTTTTGGGGGTCTCCAACAGCAGGCTAATATGCATGCATGGTCAAAAAACACTTTCATTGTCTTATAATTTGCATTTATTTTTACCTCATCCCAGCGACTCCTATATGAATCATTCAGCGATTCATTTGGTCCAAAACCCGGCCTTAGCGCGATGCTAAACTGCACTGATTGGACCGATGACCCAGTCTATTTCAATTGGTCGACACCTCACCCCCGAAACTAACCCCCCCCGTCTCCCAGCGTATTACTCTATTCTTAACCAGAAGTAAAAACAGTGACAGACATTCAGTATTAATGCACACAGCAGCAAAAGCTGAACCATTATGAAACAGGACCGCCGCACGTGTGTAGGAGAGCTGATGTAGCCATAGCAACGACAAACAGCAGAGGAACACGAAATTAATTTTAATCCGTAAACAAAGCGTCACGCGTCGCGTTTACAACGTGCTTTTAGACGCGATATGAGAATACAAGTTAACCAGATACACTACAAGCGGTTACAAGTTACAAAACACAATTAAATGCATCATTTAATTGTGGATTGCTGGAGAAAACAATGAGGCGACCGTTTTAATCACACGCACTCACACTTGTTGCATAGCAGGCCAGATTCACCGTCAGGCCACCGGGAAATGTCCCGCTGCTCCCTATGGCCAGTCCTCCCCTGCATACATCAATAGTGTTTTCTGCTCCTTCCTTTAACAAACGGTCGTTGAACCCTCCATTGTAAGCGTGTAGATTTCAGAAGCTTCTCAGAGAAACACAACACAAGGCTGGGCTATAATGCTGAGGCATTTCTGCAGAGATAAACCTCATCCACTGACTCTTCACAGTCTCATCTCTGGTTCATCTGCACACTTCCAGTAATATCCAGCTGAGCACATGTCTGCTGCAGTGCTCTTCTCTGTGTTGCCAGATGTAGCTGACTGATTCCAGTCCAAACCCTCTCCAAAAGATTTTTACCTGCACAATCAAATTCAAAATCGCCCAATCTGGCAACCTTTGCTCGCCGCTGTTGTTTGTGGGCGGGGTTGGGGGTTTCGAATCTCCCGGGGCTGCGCGTGCACAAATGGATGGGGATTATGTTTCGTGTTCACGTCATGCCGAAACGGCTAAAGACTCGTAAGCACGGCGATTCGTTTGAGGAACTATGAGTCGACTCTTTTATGGATGAATCAATAGTTTTAAACTCTGTGCACTTTCAGATTTAAGCCTCAGCTGGACATTTCACTTCACTTAGAGCTGTGTTACACACTGCATGAAGATCATCCTCAAAAACCCATAATAGGGGCTCTTTAACTACTTTGTTATTAACTACAGCACAGTAGGCCTACTAACTACAGCGAACTGATGAACTAATAAATACTGAGTTGTATCTGGTTTTTACTATAGTAAACTGGTGTACTGTATAGTTGTTGGGTCATTTATTAGTCACTAGTTATTGTGGGACGTATGAAAAAGTGACTTTTATTGACATTTTTACTAGTTTGATGTGATATAATGTCCATACAGGTGCTGTGAATTACAGAAAGCCTACATAATCCTGGTTGACACATAAACTACAAAAATTTAAATAAATGTCACTTAAACTATTAAACTGCAGTTAACCATAGTCAATGAATGAATGAACAAATGAATGGATTAATGAATGATGAATATTAATGAAAAAACGAATGAATGAATCAACAAATTAATGAATGGAAGAAATGAATGAACAAATAATTGGACAAATGAATGAAAGAATGAACAAATGAATACATGAACAATGAATGAATAAGCTAATGAATGGATTAATGAATGAAGAAATGAATTAATGAAAAAAATGAATGAATAGACGAATGAACGAATGAATGAATGAAAAAATAATTAATGTACAGAATTTAACAAATGAATGAACAAATGAATGAATGAATGAATGAATGAATGGCTTAATGAATGAAGAAAAGAATTAAAGAAAAAACTAACGAATGAACAAATGAATGAATGAACATTATTGAACAACGAATGAATGAAGGATTTAATGAACAAATGAATGAATTAATGAATGAAAAAATGACTGAATGAACGAATAAATGAACAAATGAAGAAATAAATTAATGAATGAAATTTTTTTATGAATAAACATGATTGAGCAATGAATGAATGAACAAATGAATGAATGAATTAACAAATTAATGAATTAATGCATGAAAAAAATGAATAAATGATTAAACATATGATTGAACAATGAATAAATGGACAAATGAATGAATAAACATTATTGAAAAATGAATGAATGAATGAATTAATTAATTAATGCGTGAAAAAATATGAATGAATAAATGATTAAGCATATGATTGAACAATAAATGAATAACCAGATGAATGAATAAACATCATTGAACAATAAATGAATGAACAAATGAATGAATGAATGAATGAATGAATGAATGAATGAATGAATGAATGAATGCGTGACAAAAATATGAATGAATAAATGATTAAACAAATGAATGAATGAAAAATTATGAATGAAAAATGAATGAATGAATGAATAAACAAGTGAAGAAATGAATTAATGAATGCAAAATGTATGAACAAATGAATGAAAAAGTGAACGAATGAAAAAAATATAATTGAACAATGAAAGAAATGAATGAATGAATTAACAAATTAATGAATTAATGCGTGAAAAAAAATGAATGAACAAATGATTAAACGAATGAATGAATGAAAAAAATGAATGAATAAACGAACAAATGAATGAATTACTGAAAAATTACTGATTGATTTAATGTTAGACTTATCATGATATGAGATTTTCTGTATGACAAAAATTACTAACAGATATTTGAGCTCATACTGAGATCTCTGACTTGTAATCATACTTAACGCTATATTAAGATCACAAGACATAAAAGAATGTCACAATTATAGTCCCAATTTGGGTCGATATGATACTAAGTGATACTAAAGGTATGTCATTATGTGACATCAGACAGAAATAGACAAAATAATAAACATAAGGAATCATTACTATAGTCTTTACCAGAGTTGAGTGTGCTGGAAAGAAGGGAAGATCATGAATGTATTTCTCTCGTCTCTTAACACTGAAAATGAACACGTTCTTCCATCTTTCATCTGCTGCTTTGTGGATCATCTGAGCAGCTCAATCTGCACAGGATGTTGAGGAAGAGAGAAGAAAGCTTTTAAAAAAGACGGAGGAAAAACTCAGACAAAATAACACTGACAGGCATCAATCCGCACAGAGAGGCTCGTGTGAAAAATGGAAATAGAAAAATGTGATGAGAGAAAGAAGTAGTGGGTATAGTAGAACATATTGATGAATGAATGAATTAAGGGGTGACACGGTTGCTGGTTCGAGCCCTGGCTGGGTCAGTTGGCATTTCTGTGTGGAGTCTGCATGTTCTCCCCGTGTTGGTGTGGGTTTCCTCCAGGTGCTCCGGTTTCCCCCACAGTCCAAACACATGCGCTATAGGGGAACTGATGAACTAAACTGGCTGTAGTGTATGAGTGTGTGAGTGAATTTGAGTGTGTATGGGTGTTTCCCATTATTGGGTTGCAGTTGGAAGGGCATCCACAGCATAAAACTAATGCTGGAGTGGTTGGCAGTTCATTCCGCTGTGGTGACCCCTGATGAATAAAGGGACTAAGCTGAAGGAAAATGAATGAACGAATGATGTTTGGGATAGGACATTATTAAGCAGAGATACAACTGTTTAAATGAATGAACAAATTAATTAATTAATGAATGAGTTAATGGTCGAACAAATGAATGAATGGATGAATGAATAAATGATTGAATGAATGAACAGAATGCATAAATGATTGAATGAATGAACAAATTACTGAATTAATAAAAAAAAAAAATGAATTAATGAATGAAAAATGAATGAACAAATAATTGAATGAATGAATGAACAAATGAATAAATTAACTAATGAACGAAAAAAATGAATGAATGAATAAACGAATGAATGAATGAACAAATGGATAAATTAATGAAAAACTAATGAAGAAATGAATTAATGAATTACTGATTGAACAAATTAATGAATGAACAAACGATTGAATGAATGAATGAACAAATGAATGAATGAATAAATACATGAATGAATGAATAAATGATTGAATGAATTAATGAAAAATAAATTAACAAATGAATGAATGAATAAACAAATTAATAAATTAACTAATGAATGAAAAAAAATGAACGAACGAATGGATAAATTAATGAAAAAACGAATGAATGAAGAAATTAATTACTGATTGAACAAATGAATGAATGAGCAAACTATTGGATGAACAAATTAATGAATGAATAAATGAATACACAAATGAATGAATGAATAAATAAATGATTGAATGAATGAACGGATAAAAAAAATTAACTAATGAATGAAAAATAAATGAACAAACAAACGAATGAATGAATGAATAAACAAATGAATGAACGAATGAATGAATGAACAAATGGATAAATTACTGAAAAACGAATGAATGAATGAACAAAAGATTGAATGAATGAATGAATGAATGAATGAATGAATACACAAATTAATGAATGAAAAAATGTATGAACAAATGAATGAACGAAAAACTAATGAATGAACAAACAAATGAATGAATGAATGAATGAATGAATGAATAAAAGTAATTAATTAACGATTGAATGAAAAATGCATTAATGAACAAATGAATGTATGAATAAATAAACTAATGGATGAATGAATGAACCTTTTAAACTTTTAGAGTTGAATTATAGCAGACAATGGTACGCGGTATGTAGAATAAGCACTTTTTTAAAACGCTTTTTAACCCAATGGTTGGGTTTATCCATACCTGACCCATTGACAACCCAGCATATTCTTAAAGAGCGAAATATTCCCAAACAGTGAAGTCCAGGCTTATAATTACGCAGTTCTAGTGTGAAAATACGGGTGTCAGACAGTGTTGGCATGCAGTGTTTGTGTTTTTAGGAAGTGAAGGTGTCATTTGTCCACATCAAGTCTGTTGCTAAGGACCGTAGGCCACAGATAATAGCGCTCGCACACAGCCCTTCATATCTAATGACTGTAAAACATGACTCATAAGAGCCCATAGAGAGCACCTGGTGTGCTCCTGTCCGCACACACACACACACACACACACGAAAGCAACATGACATATGTATTTATGTATTTGTGTGGCGCACAGAAGAGCCATGAATCAAAAGATCAGGTGGACAGTAATAGTCATGTTCATGCAGCATCAAAGAGCGGAGGAAAATTCCTGATGTGTAAGGTAAGCGGAGCAGGTCAACACATCCCTGCTCAAGCTGAAGAAGAGCCCGGTAAAAATAACTTGTTTACATCACAGTGGCATGTCATAAAATCACGCTTTTGTTTTGTTTTTTAGAAACCGACGGCCGCGCAAAATATATCATTAGGCTCAGCGAGGCCGGCGTCTCACTGTCTATTAATGCATTTGATTATAATGACTGCATTGTGTGTGGAGGACGCCGCGTAAACACTCGCTGAACTTTAAGGGCCGTGTGTGTGTGTGTGTGTGTGTGTGTGTGTGTGTGGTTTTAGAGGTGAATGAGTTAATCAAAAGTGGGGTGAAAATAATGAATGTGCGTCAAAACATGCTAAAAATAACCTTGGTGTGTAACAGACTGGAGGAGCACTGAATATGAATTATGCTCCGGTTATTTATTTATTTATTATTGTATATTAAATGAAATGTCAATTTCCAGAAGCCTATACGTGTTCAGATTCACTCTCTTGACCTGTACAGAACCAAAAGAAAAGGAAAACAGCTTGTAGTCGTGGTTTACTTTAGTGTCCACACTGTTATTTTTAACACCGATCATGTATTTACCGATCAATAATCAATAAATCAATTTACACTGAAATAATCATTCACTCATTCACTTTCCTTTGGCTTAGTCTCTTTGAGGGGTCGTCACAGCGGAATGAACTGTTAACTATACCTATACTTTTATTTTCAATTTATTTATTTATTTTACTTTTACAACTTAAATATAAAAGTTCAAAAGTCTTTTTTACATGAAGAGCAGCTTTATGTGGTAACTTCATTGACAATTATTACATTAATATATTTCATCGCAGTGGTAATGCTGAAATCTTTCATAACCTATACACTTTGACAGTAAGTCAAGCTGAATTAAATTCTGCAAAAGAATTAATACACTAATCAATAATTACTCAACTACAACCTCCTAATAACACACTTTCCCACAATATAATATAAGCTATAATATATAATTTATAATAAATTCCATAACTTTCATTGGTAAAATGACTTAACAAACATCATTTCAATTATTTCATTTTCAAGTCAAATGCATCAAACTATTAATTTATTCAACTCTTCATAGAAAATCTGAAACTTTTATTACTATTATAAACGTATTAACAGCTGATTAACATTAAACATTAGCATAATTTATTAACTCATTACAATTTTTTTTTTACTTTTAAGACTTAAATATAAATTTTTAAAAGTATTTTTTACATGAAGAGTAGCTTTATATGGTAACTTCATTGACAATTATTATATTAATGTGTTTCAATTGCAGTGGTAATGCTGAAATCTTACATAATGCATAAACTTTAGCAATATGTCAATGCTGAATTAAATTCTGCAAAAGACTTAATACACTAATCAATAATTACACAACCTAATAACACACTTTCCCACAATATAATATAAGTTATAATATATAATATATAATAAATTTCATAACTTTCATTGGTAAAATGACTTAACCATCATCATTTTACAAGTCAAATGCGTCAAACTATTAATCCATTTAACTCTTCATAGAAAATTTGAAACTTTTATTACTATTATAATGTATTAACAGCTAATTAATATTATATATTATATAATATTATAGTATATTATATATTACTATAATTTATTAACTTTTATTACTTTTATTTTCTATTTTATTTTTTAACTTAAACGACTTAAATATAAAAGTTCAAAAGTCTTTTTTACATGTAGAGTAGCTTTATATAGTAACTTCATTGACAATTATTATATTAATATGTTTCAATCGCAGTGGTAATGCTGAAATCTTTCATAAACTTTGACAGTAAGTCAATGCTGGATTAAATTCTGCAAAAGAATTAATACACTAATCAATAATTACTCAACTACAACCTAATAACACACTTTCCCACAATATAATATAAGCTATAATATATAATAAATTCCATAACTTTCATTGGTAAAATGACTTAACCATCATCATTTTACAAGTCAAGTGCGTCAAACTATTAATTCATTTAACTCTTCGTAGAAAATCTGAAACTTTTATTACTATTATAATGCATAAACAGCTTATTAACATTATACATTAGTGTAATTTATTAATTTTTATTACTTTTATTTTCAATGTATTTTGTTTTTTGACTTTAACGACTTAAATATAAAAGTTCAAAAGTCTTTTTTAAATGAAGAGTAGCTTTATATAGTAACTTCATTGACAATTATTATATTA
>CAIGQQ010008344.1:263486-274908 GCA_903798035.1 Danio albolineatus
TATATATATATATATATACCGGTAGTTTGTTAACTCACTGTGCATTAACTAATGTTTTCTGCATGTTAATGATGCATTAGTAAATGTTGACTAATAAATGATGTACAATATTGTTCATAATTGGTGGTAAATTTCTTAACTAATGAAACCTTATTGTTAAGTGTGACCATAAATACTGTGGTATACTTTAATTTTTATGCAGTCAACTGTGGTATTATGTACTATTACTATTATGTATATATTGTTTAATATGCATTTATTTTACTAAAAGTATATCTTTTTTATTGTTGAATCCACATTAAAAATACTATGGTAATTTATTTTAAATACTACAGTGTTTTTGAACCGAATTATAGTATTTACACAATTGCTACAGCATGCTGTTTTAACTACATTAATAACTACAGTGAACTGAAAATGTAATAAATATGGTGACACCTTAGAAAAAGGTTGTATTAGATGTTAGTTGATGCATTTAGTAACATGAACAAACAATGAACAATACATTTATTACAGTATTTGTTCATGTTAGTTAATAAAAAATACAGTTGTTTATTGTTAGTTTGTTGACTCATGGTGCATTAACTAATGTTTTTTGCATGTTAATAATGCATTAGTAAATGTTGATTAATAAATGATGTACAACATAGTTCATAATTTGTGGTAAATTTCTTAACTAATGAAACCTTATTGTAAAGTGAAACCATAAATACTGAAGTATACTTTAGTTTTTAATACAGTAAACTGTGGTATATTGTACTATAATATATATAGTATAATATAATATACATTAACTTTATTAAAAGTAAATGTCTTTTTTTGTTTAAACCACATTAAAAATGCTAGTCATTTATTTTAAATATTTAAATACTAATTTTTTAACTGAATTATAGTATTTTGTAGTATTTAAACAATGCTACAGCATGTTATTTTAACTATATTATTAACTATAGTGTAATAAATGCTGTACAATGTTGTTCAGAATTAGTTCATGTTGGTAGCTAATGAAACCTTATTGCAAAGTGTTACCATAAATACTGAAGTATACTTTAGTTTTTAACACAGTATACTATGGTATATTGTACTATAATATATATAGTACAATATACATGTACTTTATTAAAAGTAAACGTCTCTTTTTTTAGTTTAACCCACATTAAACATACTATAGCAATCTATTTTAAATACTACATTGTTTTTGGACCAAACTACAGTATGTTGTAGTATTTATACTGAATGTTACATACTGTTAAAAAGGTTCCACACAATTCATTCATGTTGTCCCAACACAAATCGATTAAGTTAACACTTTTAACAAATTTATGTAGATTGAACATAAAAAAAAATTAAGTTGTCCCAATGAAATCTCAAGAATTGTGTTATTTCAGATCATTTTAAATAAGTAGTTTGAAAAAGCAAAAAATATATTTTTAATGATATTTTAACTATATTATTAAATATAGTGAACTGAAAAACTAATACGGTAACACTAAGGTTGTATAAGATGTTAGTTGATGCATTTAGTAACATGAACAAACAATGAACAGCACATTTATTACAGTATTTGTTCATGTTAGTTAATAAAAATACAGTTATTTATTATTTGTTAATGTAACTTTTTCTGCATGTTAATAATGCAGTAGTTGGCTAATAGATGCTGTACAGAATTAGTTCATGTTGGTAACTAATGAAACCTTATTGTAAAGTGTTATCATAAATACTGAAAGTATACTTAAGTTTTTAATACAGTAAACTGTGGTGTATCGTAATTAGTTGTATTGACTCATTTGTTTATATTACTTTAGTTGTTGTGTTACCATAGAAACTATAGCATAACCACAACAGATTGATTCAAGTACTTGCTTCCAAAACACTATAGTATTTACTATAAATTACTCTAGTATTTTTATGTATTGCATTGTCAGGATTCTTACATTTTCATGCAAAGCAACTCCATCTGGCTACTTTTAGAGATTTCGTTTATAAATTCATATATAAATTCCTACCTCATGAACTGATGTTTAAGGCAGCGGATGTCATTGTCAGAACGTAATCCCTAATGCCTAAGTGAGAACACTAGTTAGGGATCCTTGTGACAGTATAAATAAAAAATGATGCTATTTCATTCATGTTATAATAGCTTTGATGTGTCTGAAATATAAAACAGTGCTGACAGCGCTCTTTACAGATTTTCTTTACTTACAACATGTTCAAATCAAAGTTATTTAAAAATACTAGCTAATATTTAGATGTGTCCCATATTATACACATGATGCTGTTGTAATACATCCCCAGAATGTAACCTGTTTGGTGCAAAGCAAGTTCATTTTTATAATATAATACATTTTTCCTGATATTAACTTTGATATGAAGTGTTTACTGGATGTTTATCTTTCATTTCTAGCCTAGAAAAATACATACAAACACACTAAATGTTGGTTTTGTTACAGCTGTTGCAACTTTTCCCCATGTTGTAACATATTACAGTGTTCGCTGTTGCATAATGTCATTGTGAATTTGTATTATAGACAACTTATGTTATTACAATATAAAGCAAAATCCATTTATAACATGCCTGCTAAAGTTGCATATTATTAAATGTACACTTGAAACAACCTCAACACCGTCCATTTACTGAATTTAAAGAGAGCTTGGAAATAAACATCACTGAAGTAGAAAGTAAAATCATTATTTGCACATAGTTCTGACCTGAGAGCAGTGACATAACTGAAATGCTATTTTCTGGCGTCATTACCTCTCTAGGATTAAGTGTTCAACAGAGATTTAAATGTGCAATAATGTTTAGTTTATCATCTAATATGCAAATTTATATGCTTATTTCTTAAAACTCAGATCATACTATGGAGAACGAGCCCACTCCAACCTGCGACGTCCACGTCTGTGAACAATGCTGTGCTGAATTTTCCAGTATAACAGAGCTCTATCAACATCAGGACGACTGTTCAAAAGACCAGCTAGTTCTGATAGTAAGTGAAAACGAAAGCCTGGATTCTCCACCTTCTGCTCTCACAGTTAACTCACCATTCTTCAACACTGAGGAGCATTCGGATGGAGCGACGAATAATGACAGTACTGAAGATATCGGTGACTCCTCTAATGAGGGAACATCATTGGAAGTTGAAGAATCCTTGGATGTATTGGAAAACTGCATTCATGGCAGTGTCAAGAAGTCCCATGAAATCAGCGATGATGGCTTGAGCTTAGCATACTCAGCTTCGCTACCTCAAGACATCGCTTTACTTGAGTTGTGTAAATTATCAGCTATTAATAGCAATGTCTTCATTGAGAACCTTGAAAACACCAAAGTTGCTGTTGCTCAGTTCTCGCAGGAAACATCTTTAAATACAAGTTGCATAAATGCTAGTAATAGCAAAAAGGTTGATTCGGGGTTGATCGTGCAGCTGCTAGCATTGCAACAACAGCAGGTGCAACAGCTAAAACTAATTGAAGAAATAGGCGACCAAATAATGCTATTAGCAACTCAAAACTCTACAACACCCTTGGCCACAAACTCCAATGGTTTGTCCCAAACAAGATCACTGATAAAACTCAGCTCACAGCTTTCTGAACAGCTCACAGCAGCTGCTGGGCTAGCAGAAAACTTAGCCGCTAATGCTAAACAGTCTACACATGTTGTTCCCCAGAACAACCAAGATGCCTTTAAGGGTGAAAAGGAAGACTCAAAGGTAACGTCTAAAATCAGAGACAATGATTTGCCAATAAAGCTCGACATTGATCAGAATGGTAATCAATCTTTGCACGATAAAGTAACTAATAAGGTTGACGGCAGAGCTAATTTACAAACACCTTCACTATCTCCTGCTTCAGATGGGATTATAAACAAACTGGAGCTGCTCCATAAACCAAACAGCTTTAATATATCTGCAAACACCTTGCCTAGTATTGGTGCAATTGTAGAGGACCTGAACGCTCTGACTGCTCTCGCCCAACACCGGAAAGCCAAACCCGTCAATGCGAGTTTATACGAACACAAGAGGCCATCTGAAGATTGTATATTCAAGCACAAATGCAGGTTCTGTGCCAAAGTGTTCGGAAGTGACAGCGCTTTGCAAATACACCTGCGGTCCCACACTGGAGAGCGACCTTACAAATGCAACATATGTGGAAACCGATTTTCAACTCGGGGAAATCTCAAAGTCCATTTCCAGCGGCATAAGGAAAAGTATCCGAACATACTAATGAATCCTTTTCCAGTTCCAGAGCATTTAGATAATGTCCCAACAAGCACAGGTATTCCATATGGCATGTCCGTGCCTCAGGAGAAACCTCCTTTAAACTGGTTGGATAGTAAGCCACTAGTAGGCAACTCCATAGGCTTTATGCTTCCATCATCTTTGCCAAGTCTTCCACTCATCATCAAAAAAGAGGAAGAAGGGGTATCGATAACCAAACCTCATAATCCTGTTGTCAGTGAGCTGACTAAGAGAATTAATGGCCACCGTGAGGGATTTGGTTGTAGCCCACCTATAATGTCAAATGAGAAATTTCAAGAGGTCAATCAGCGCTTGAGTGTCTCTACCCTACTGAGATCCTCAAGAGAAGGTTCTCGAGAAGATATTGCTATCAATACCTCGGTCAATACAAGCTTAATTACGGAGCTCAAAGCAGAGCAGCTTGAAGCCAAATTTATTTTGGGAAGTCTTCCAAATCCCCTTGGAGCATCTGAGACGTCAAAGCTGGAGCAATTGGTGGAGAACATTGACAAGAAGTACACCGACCCCAATGAGTGTGGAATCTGCCACAGAGTTCTCAGCTGTCAAAGTGCCCTTAAAATGCATTTCCGCACCCATACTGGGGAACGTCCATTCAAATGTAGAGTATGTGGGCGGGCTTTCACAACCAAGGGTAATCTCAAGACGCACTACAGCATTCATCGTTCCATGCCACCTCTAAGGATTCAGAATTCTTGTCCTATATGTCAAGAAAAGTTTACAAATGCAATGGTTCTGCAGCAGCACATTCACATGCACATGGGCGGTCACATTCCCAATGTCCCAATGCATGATAGCCGTGCAGAACTGATGGACCAGGACTTGGGAGAAAGCATGGACACCTTCCCCAATGAGGACACAGACACTATGCAAGGTGTATCTGATTTGAAAAACCCAGACTCTTTACCAGAAAGTTTATGCTCCTCGCCTGCGTCTTCAGTGTTTGCTAGATCAAACGGGTCAGAGAGTCAAATCACAGTTTCGAATGTGGAGAATTTGTCAAGCAATAGTACATTGACTATTGGGGATGGATCAGTTGATGGAGACTGCTTAAACCAAGGATTGTCTTCTCATAACAGGGAGCATGAGAGCCTTAGGAGAAGGATTTCATCTGAAACGGCATCGTCTCCTGAAGGATACACAACAGTTGACAGAAATCCAAAATCTGCTGAATCAAACAACTCTAATCTCACAGTGTGCAGGCTACTTGATGGAGCATCTGGAGAAGTACCAAAAGATACCTTGACCATGATCTTTCCCTATATTGATCGGGGATCCCTAAAAAGCAATGTTTGTGATATCTGCAACAAGATGTTTGCCTGCCAGAGTGCTTTGGATATTCACTATCGAAGTCACACCAAAGAACGGCCGTTCATCTGCACTGCTTGTAACAGAGGATTCTCAACCAAAGGTAACCTCAAACAACACATGCTCACCCACCAGATGCGAGAATTGCCTTCACAGTTGTTTGAGCCAGCAAACAAGATCCTGGTTCTTCCACCAAACCAACTTCTACCTTCGGTGGAACCAAACGTTCCTTCAAAAAGAACTGAGCAAAATGGGTTCATTAAAAAAGATCTGAAAGATTCACCCTCATGTATATTCAGCTCATCGGCTTCAACAATGCCCGTACTCCCTACACCAACACTTCGACGAACAGCTAAACAGCACTTCTGCCAGACATGTGGGAAGACCTTCTCCTCTTCAAGTGCACTGCAAATTCACGAGAGAACCCACACCGGTGAGAAACCCTTCGCCTGCAACATATGTGGACGTGCATTTACCACTAAAGGAAATTTGAAGGTACACCAGTCAAAGGTTGTGAAAGGGGGTTCCATCTAGGGTTGTCAAAAGCACAGACTTTGGTACCAACCGATACTCAAATTTCAAAAGTGTCCTACTAATATTTAAGTTCTGTTAAAGGGCCATGAAACACCAAAACACATTTTTTGAGCTGTTGACAGTCATATATGTGTCCCACGCTGCTATAAACACTATTAGGA
Source organism: Danio albolineatus (assembly GCA_903798035.1). NCBI lineage: Eukaryota > Metazoa > Chordata > Actinopteri > Cypriniformes > Danionidae > Danio > Danio albolineatus. The sequence goes on from CAIGQQ010008344.1 coordinate 269,743, forward strand.
CACATATAATTGACTAAAAAGTGAAAATTGGTTGTTTTTGCATTATTTCAAGCAAATTCGTTCTTCCAGTTTGAAAGAATTTTTGAAGCTGCGTCACGCCGATGAGATCCTTGCGTATATTCCAGCGTGGAGAGTGGACTTCTGGGCCGGCCAGCACGTTCTGACGTCTCTGTGTGTTCAGCATTAATTCATGAGATAGACTTGGTTCAAACCAACCAGAGCGCTCTATTGTGTAAGCGGTGCAGCTTCATTAATATTCATGATAGCTTCGAAGACTGTACCTTACAGCAGTTGCGGAAGACGCATCAAGCGCGAGTGATTTACATGTTAAGTCAATGCAAGAGGCGCGAATAGGCATCCTGCAACGCGATACGCGCGAATGGCGCCGCGCGTTTGACACTCAACGCCGCAATTCGCGCGAATCGCTTCAGTTTGAAAATGAAATGAAAATGAGCTTCAGCGGACGTTCGCGCCGCGTTAACCAATCAGGAGCTTGCTCTTGTGGGGGTGTGATTATGACGTAGCGCCTGTTGTTGTTGGTGTCCTGAGGGAAAACTCGGCTCGATCAGAAGCACCGCTGAAAGCTTCCATCATCCAGGTATAGTTTCTGGAGGAGTTTATGAGCTCACAGAGCTCCGTGCACCTCTGAAATAATCTAATGGACTATCAGCCTTCATCAGTAGACTATCAGTGGAATATCAGCCTTCATAAAGCACATAAAACAGTTATTCTCTCTATAAAACACCTGTTAGCCATTTAGCAATAAAGCTACAGTCACCAAGCCATAGACAGAAGCCCTGCCCATCACGCGAATCCGAAAATAAAGAGAAAGTGCCGTTAAAGTCGACAAATTAATAATTTGGCAAATAATTCGATTACTGATGTCCATGTAAACACAGTCTGTGTGAAAATGAGTGCGTGCACAAATGGAAACTCCCATTTTTATGCAAAACCTTCCCTCTTTCCCCTTCCCCGACACTCCTACCTAAACAGAGCTGGACACACCCACTTTACTGAGCTTTTCCAAACTAGAGGTGTGAAAACACCCTGCTGAGACTGGGGGGTTTCGTGGCCCTTTAAGCAAGTTTGTAAACACCACTGATTAGCCATTATGTTCACGTGCTCAATAGATATGATGGACACTGGAGCATTTGAAAGCGATGTTTAGTCCATAGTTGATCCATCAGTGGACCTCATATATCTGCTCATAGACTGATCAGCTGATAGACACGGCTCTCAAACACTTTGTTGCATGAACAGTAGAAGAATGGTCAAGCAAGATCTTCAGATTCAATCACAAAGCATTAGTCCTGACTTGTTCAAAGTCCAGAAAGGTACATATCGTCAAAACAGTCCATGTAACTATTGTCAAACGTCTTTATTCAACAGTTTCTTCTCCTGAGTGTCAGTATAGGACCACGCATTAACGCGATGTGCTCTTTATGCATGTCACACTTGGTTGTGCTGCTGATGTATGACCTCAGATGCATCTGTGTTTTATTTCAAACATAGAAACTCATGCGCACGGACATCCTAGGTGTATATATCTTGAATGCATAGCCTAGGGATTACCAATCTCGGTCCTGGAGGTCCGGTGTCCTGCAGGGTTTAGCTCCAATTTGTCTCAAAACACCTACCTGGATGTTTCAAGTACACCTAGTGAGAGCTTGATTAGCTTGTTCAGGTGTGTTTGATTGGGGGTGGAGCTAAAATCTGCAGGACACCGGACCTCCAGGAACAAGTTTGGTGATCCCTGACCTATGCTGACACTGAGGAGAAGAAACTGTTGAACACCACCATTGTTTTTGTTTTCATGTGTGCACAAAAGTATTCTTGTAGATTCATAATATCCCGATTGAACCAGTGAAGACACCTTTGACAAAGGTTTTTGGCACCTTTCTGGACTTTGAACAAGTCGGGACCATTGCTGTCTATGGAGGATGAAAGAGCTCTTGGATGTTATCCTAAATATCTCCATATGTGTTCTGAAGATGAACAAAGGTCTCAGGGGTTTGGAATGTTAGGGTGAACTAACTCTTTAAGAACGTTCTTCTTGATTAATGTTAAAATATCAGTATCGATTGTTTTGACAACCCTAGATCCATCACTGATTGCCAGTTTATGTGTGTTTAATGAGTTGCATCATCCTTGACACCTTATGACTTCTTCTTGAATTTCCATATAGGTTCATATGGGGACTCACATGTGGAGCAGTTCTCCAGCAAGACGAGGTCGCAGGCTTTCTGTTGATGGTCCGTATATTAGACCCAACTCTGAGCGATTTCAAGATGCCCACCCAAAAGATGTTGTAGGTAAAGTGCGTAACGGGGACTCGGTAGGCCTCTGGAGCCAACATCACAACGGTAGTGGTTTGGGCATGAGGACAAATGAAATACCTGTGATTCAAAATGGTGCCATACCTCACCTGTCGATTTCTGCTGGGCGTCTGGAAAACTTGGAAAAGCTGCAACTCAACAGAGCTTTACCTTGGCTTGAGCGACTGAGTGAAAGTGGTGCATTTCATTTCCGGCAACTGGTTGAAGATAAACAACAGTGATGGACTGAATTTCGTCTTTTAGGGAAAACTGATGCAATTTCTTTGGGAATTTTGTACAAGTGAAGACTGTGGTTACATTATTAAACAATTAGCTTTTTAGGTCAGACATTCAAAGTATTGAAGTAATGTTGATTGCATAAATGAGATGTTTTGCTGAGCATTATAAGTATTGTTAATATGCAGCTATGATCGATTATTTTGCAGTTTTGGGGGTTTAATAATTTCAGCAACACGTTTGCTAATCTCTTGGTGGTGATATGTTTTGCAATGAGGTAAATTTTGTATTATTTTATGGAGAAATTGATTCATCAAAATTATTTATTGGTCAGTTGCTGCGTCCCAATTCGCATACTAACCGTGCTAAATAGTATTTAAAAATAGAATTGGTATATCCCAAATCGTAGTATGTTGAGAAGGGTACGCCAAAGGTTTCCAGATGGTTTACTATTTCCGGTCAAAATTTGGAGTGTAGAAGCGTCCATACTCTAACCGCTGATGTTGCACACCGTTCATTGCACATTGAATGTTCATTCGATTAGAACTACAAAGGCGGGTGAACAGTGTAAACAAACTACAAACATGATGGACGCCATCAACCGTCAAGTAGAGAGGCTACGCTAAAGATGTTTGCATGACTGTTAATCAATATCTAGCCAACTGGAACATATTGAAATGGCGTTGTCTGTGTTATATTTTATCTGCAACAACAATACTGACCTTATATAAAGACATGTTTGGACATTACCGTCTGAAGGCAGAATTATCCAAACACCTGAGGAGATTTCTCTCTGTGAAAGACTCCTGAATGGGTGACTATCCTGCTGCTGATTCTCCAGTAAGGTAGGAAATTAAATACGACAGAAATGTGGATGACTGACAGGGCTCATAACTTAGCAACACAACGATCTGTTCACGAGGAAGTAGTATCTCCCAAAGCTTGCACACTCTTCTGTCACACACTCAAAACTTTATATTTTTCCTTCACAGAAAAGGTCATACTTTTAGGGCGTAGTATATGCATGTACGGAAGTCCTAAGAGGCCATGCATTAAAATATAATTTCTCTTTTGTTATGTCGTGATTACGACTTAATTATCTCGTGATCTCTACATAACTAATTTTCTCGTGATCTCGACATAACAAAAAGTTGCTATGTCGTGATCATGACTTATTTTTGGTTTTTATTTATTTATGAATTTATTATTATTATTATTATTATTATTATTATTATTATTATTATTATTATTATTATTATTATTATTATTATTATTAATAATAATAATAATAATAATAATAATATCTGGCCAATGTCTGACCAGGGAGAGAATAGCCTAGCTGCAGACGTGCATTCGTGTAACATGTTAAAGGCGTTCAGAACAGCCATAACATTATGAGCGCAAAGGCCCGTGATTAATGTACATTCATGATTATATTCATGTATATGATTATATACCATTATTTACAATAATATTTCCTCAACTGTTACCATTTTAAAGCAACTCTATATGGCACAATTTTAAAGTAATTGTAAATAACTTGCGGAAAGGACTAAAGCAAAAGCAGGATCTTCATCATTCTTCATCATTTAACTCATACATGCTGCAACTTATTTTGCGCCATATAGAGTTGCTTTAAAATGGTAACAGTTCAGGGAATATTGTTGCAAATAATGATATATAAAGTCATACATGAATATAATCATGAATGTACAATAATCATGTGTATGAGCAGCTCATATTATCGCTGTTCTGAACGCCTTTAACATGTTACACAAATGCGTGTCTGCAGCTAGGCTATTCTCTCCCTGGCCAGATATTATTAGTATTAATAATAATAATAATAATAATAATAACAACAACAACAACAACACCAACAACAACAATAACAAATACATAAATAAATAAAAACAAAAAATAAGTTGTGATCTAGACATAACAACTTTTTGTAATGTCGAGATCACGAAAAAATTAGTTGTTATGTCGAGATCACGAGATAATTAGTTGTTATGTCGAGATCACGAGATAATTAGTTGTTATGTTGAGATCACGAGATAATTAGTTGTTATGTTGAGATCACGAGATAATTAGTTGTTATGTTGAGATCACGAGATAATTAGTTGTTATGTTGAGATCACGAGATAATTAGTTGTAATGTTGAGATAATTAGTTGTAATGTCGAGATCACGAGAAAATTAGTTGTAATGTCGAGATAATTAGTTGTAATGTCGAGATCACAAGATAATTAGTTGTAATGTCGAGATCACGAGATAATTAGTTGTTATGTCGAGATCACGAGATAATTAGTTGTAATGTCGAGACCACGAGATAATTAGTTGTAATGTCGAGATAATTAGTTGTAATGTCGAGATCACGAGAAAATTAGTTGTAATGTCGAGATCACAAGAAAATTAGTTGTTATGTCGAGATAATTAGTTGTAATGTCGAGATAATTAGTTGTAATGTCGAGATCACGAGATAATTAGTTGTAATGTCGAGATAATTAGTTGTAATGTCGAGATAATTAGTTGTAATGTCGAGATCACAAGATAATTAGTTGTAATGTCGAGATCACGAGAAAATTAGTTGTAATGTCGAGATAATTAGTTGTAAT
>CAIGQQ010008344.1:274918-301770 GCA_903798035.1 Danio albolineatus
CACGAGATAATTAGTTGTAATGTTGAGATCACGAGATAATTAGTTGTTATGTCGAGATCACGAGATAATTAGTTGTAATGTTGAGATCACGAGAAAATTAGTTGTAATGTCGAGATAATTAGTTGTAATGTCGAGATAATTAGTTGTAATGTCGAGATCATGAGATAATTAGTTGTAATGTCGAGATCACGAGATAATTAGTTGTAATGTTGAGATCACGAGATAATTAGTTGTTATGTCGAGATCGCGAGATAATTAAGTCGTGATCACGACATAACAAGAGAGAAAAAATAATTGAATGCACGGCCTCTTAGGACTTCCGTAGGTATGTGAATTGGGACGCAGCAAGTGTTTTGCGTTAATTTAATTTGCGCTTGAGTTGTGTTCTTTCATAGTCAGTATTGACATTGTTGATGTAGACTAATCACTATTAAAGCTATTTATTTGATTTTTTATACCTGTACGTTGATATTGTTACATTGGAAGAACATTATGCGTGACGTTACTTAATGTTGTGGCATCATGTGTTGTATGTTATGGCAACTATGTACATTCTCAAAGCCATTTTTCCATTTGAACCATCACCGTCTTAAGCAAAGCCCAAATAACTTTCCACTTGATTTAAAGAGGTGTGCTTTTGACGAGTCTTGTTGCTCTACTTTAAGCTTGACCACCTTCAAACACCAATACTCTCCTCCAGCGATTTCCCTTTAACAAAGATATAATTCTCTCCTCACTTCACACACATGCAGAATTCATGCCCTGATAAAAATCTAGGTCACCTTGTCCTCCGCATTTACATTTCAATAAACTTACCAATAATAACACATTGTGTTAATACGCAATGCTCTTTGCCAGCGGAAGATGATACTTCTACGAGGAAACTGAATAATGGAGGCCATTCATGGAGCAGGTAAGACTCATCAGCTCTACCTCATGTCTGTAAACCACACAGACAGATGGTCAGCAATGATGTTTAGCGTTTGTTGTCTGGACTCCAGCTATGCGGTTTCATTGATGATAATAAATGCTCTATTAGGAAACCATTAGGTCACTGAAAGTGGTCATACGGCTAATGTGCTATGATATGGGTGCATTTTATAATTGCCGCCTGTCAGAGGTAAGCTGACCTCTGTTAAGGAGGCAATTTATATGTTTTGGGGGGATTTCTGGGCAATCGTTGTGGCGTTTTATTGGCCAAATTTTGGAAATGGGTTTTACAATGCAAGATTTTGTTACGAACTCTTTTCACATTTCCTGATTTCTCAACAGTGAAGTCGGTAAACTTAAATCAAAGTAAATAGGAGAGAATCACAAATCTTTTTCTTTGTATTCCTATTTGCTCACATAATAAAGGAAAATCTCTATGACAGTGTTTTCACGACTTTCAGAAAAAGAAAAAAAACTATAGTGTGAGACTGATAACGGCAGCCAGAAGAGAGAACAACGTCAAAGTTACTGTGACGTGACCATAGATGCTGATTTACAAAGACCTTGCGGTCATTAATTTTTTTTTGTAATTTGATGCTAAGATGATATAATACAAAGTACAGCTCTATAAATATAAAACGTGTAAAAGAAATGTAAAATAATTCGATGACCATTAAAGCCGTCATTGCCATCTTGTGAAAAGGGTCTAAGTGTAAACAACCAAAAAGTGCTTTAACGAAAGGAGTTCAAGAGTTCCCACTGAGCTGATGATTGATAATAAAGCGTATTTGGCATGCTGTCCCGGGAGAGAGCCCTGAGCTCATAAGATCCTCGAGCCCGGGGCTCCCTCCCTTTTGAAGGGCGAGAGGAGAGTTTGAGCTCAGGTGAGTCTCGAGATCTCCCCCTGCTTGTGAACGTGCTGAGATAAATCTGACTAGATTGTCTTAAGGTGCTATTTTAAAGTAAATGAGTTACTTTTGTTGTATGTTTTTGAACGGTGGGAGGAAACCGGAGAACCCGGGGAAAACCCACGCGAACACAGGGAGAACATGCAAACTCCGCACAGAAACGCCAACCGGCCCAGTGAGAGGCCGAACCAGCGGCGTTTTTGCTGTGAGACAACAGTGCTAACCACTGGGCCGCCGTGCCGCCCTATCAGAGAAGGGGAGGAGTTGGGGTGGAAGGGGGGATTCTTCAAGACGAAGATGACCGGAGCACAAAGCTCTGGTGATTTATAGTGTGTCAGGATTTGTCTGATTGGTGCAATATGCTGAGCTGATGTGGTCCCAGCTGTGTTCAATCATAAGCACGTCATCCTCTTGAAATTAGTTTATAAATAAACCACACTTAGCATTATAGCTTATAGACAAGAGTCAATACTTGGCAACCAAATCGATAATGTACAAACGCAGTGTTTCAAGCTGAAGCTGTGGTGAAAAATATATCAAAGAAACTGATTATGCATCAATTCTATTTTCAAAATGCATCAGGATTCTTACCGCAACAGATTCAGGGCTTAGTTTTTCAACAGACGATGCTCTGGGTTATTAGCAGCAGCAGTCAAAACAATACACTACAGCACCTGAAAATAGTCCTAACCTCAGAAACGTCACTTATTTTACATCTTGTAAAAAGGGGCGTAATAGGTGCCCTTTAAATAGGAAAACTGTTGACACATTTTTTTTTTTTTGAGCAAAATGCTAATGGTCTAATCCGATTCAATGATCTATGCTAAGCTAAGCTAAAAGTGCTCCCTGCCAGACTCGAAGATGATGGATTAAAACGAATTTTTAAAAAAATGGTAAAAACTCAACTGTTTAACTCAAAAAGTGCAGCGTTCCTTTAACGCATCTGGTTTAAACAGTTTATTTGCATCTCTGTACAGACATTCAGAAGGTCACGGTATCAGGAACAAGCGGATGGTTTGTTTTTAATGCCGTTGCAGATCACGTCAGAGGATTATATGTATTTTCATCATATTCGACTGGAGATTGTTTTGTAAACAAGGCACAGTGTAATGGAGAGATCACTGAAACGCTTGATGCATGACCGTTGTGTACGGATAATGCAGATAAAACACACGTTAGCGTGATGATTCTGTTTGCTAAGCAATGATCCTAGCCAATCACAAGAGTTGCAAGCCTCCTTAAAGGTACAGTTCACATAAAAAAAAAAATGGTTTTCATATACTCACACTTCAATTTTCATAAATATTTATGAGTCTCTTTATTCTGTTAGAATAATATTTAGAAGAAAACATTTTGAAAAATGTTTAACCATTGACTTTTATTTGTTTTCCTGACTATGAAGTTTGTTACAGGTTTCTGACATTTTTCTAAATATCTTCTTTTGTGTTCAGAAAAACGGAAAAAAACAATCATAAATGTTTAGAAGCACCTGAGGATGAGTACATTATTTTTTGGGTGAATTATCCCTATTTAAATGCAGTTAGGGTTGAAAAAAAATGTTTGGCTGCATATAAATGTTGTTTTACTAGCAAAAAATATAGTTTTAGCATAAAAATATTGGATCTTAAAAACATACTGAAATACATTTATTATTGCATCCATGTGATGACCTCTTTAATGATGCATTAATGGTGTTTCATTTTGTAGCGTGTACTGTGTGTGTTTGCACAAATGTTGGTCCAATGTCTAAAAGAAAAGAAAGGGGAAAAGCGAGGGAAGAAATATCCCACTTCAGAATTAGTGCTGCATGACATTGAAGAACTGACACTGCAATACGTTGTTTTTCTGTGGTAGATATACATTAATTTTCCTTCAGCTTAGTTTCTGATTTATCAGAGGTCGCCACAGCAGAATGAACCGCCAATTATTCCAGCATTCCAGTTTTATGCAGCGGATGCCCTTCCAGCCGCAACCCAGTACTGGGAAACACCAATACACACTCATTCACACACACTCAAACACTATGGCCAATTTAGTTCATCAATTTGGACTGTGGGGGAAACCGGAGCACCCGGAGTAAACCCACACCAACATGGGGAGAACATGCAAACTCCACACTGAAATGACCACTGACACAGCCGAGGCTCGAACCAGCGACCTTCTTGCTGTGAGCCGGCAGTGCATGTTTGCATGTTCCCCCCTTGTTCGCGTGGGTTTCCTCCGGGTGCTCCGGTTTCCCCCACAAGCCCAAACACACGCGCTGTAGGTGAATTGGGTAGGCTAAATTTTCCGTAGTGTATGTGTGTGAACGAGTATGGGTGTTTCCCAGTGATGAATTACAGCTGGAAGGGCATCCACTGCGAGAAACATATGCTGGAATAGTTGGCGGTTCATTCCACTGTGGCGACCCCGGATTAATAAAGGGACTAAGCTGAACAGAAAATGAATGAATGATAAATATTTTTGTGGAGGGTTTTGGGGAGTGCATCTGAATAAAATGTTCACAACTGTAAATATACATAAACACAAAAAATAAAATAAATAAAGCCCAGAAGAGAACAACAGAACAAAGATAAAAATTAAATCATCAGCGCTTTACATTTTTCAGAGCAGTCGAGCAACACTGAGGTACAGAAATTCAATAATGTACCACAGTTTATTATTAACGGTATCAATAATTAAACACAATTAATCTCTGTTAAAGTGGCAAACTTTATAACTCCTTGTGTGTGAATGGTTTAAATTCAGCCAGCGCAGTGACCAGCTGCCGGAAACACAACACCGGCCCGTCTGCCGCATTATTAGCATTAGAAAATAAGCAGCGGGCCAGAATAAAGCAGAAGGAAACTGAGCTCAGATTCACACCAACGGGACAAACTGCAGGTGCAGAGGATGAACAAACACCTCACAGACGCATGGACGACTGCTTGACTTAATTCATTTGAAACATTTATTGGCTAAACTTATCGGTTATAGCCTGAAAGGGGCGAAATAGGTGCCCTTTAAATAGGAAAACTAAAAAGTAATATAATAAACTAGAGACAGCTTTTTGACAAAAAATGAAATCATATGAAAATTTTTAAAAAGGCATGTTTTTATAATGTATTATTTCCTTTTTTCATTTTGAAGAACAATGTGCAAGAAATATGCAACTAATATTTCATATGTAAAATATTTCTGCACTTAGCTTAAAACAATAAACTGTAGCCTAAAATATTGCACTGTACACAATCATTTTATAATATTATTTAATAATAAAAATTGTACATACAGTTGAAGTCTGAATTGTTAGCCCTCCTGCATTATTAGCCCTGCTGTAAATTATTTTCTCAAATTTCTGTGTAATGGAGAGCAGATTTCTTCAACACATTTCTAATCATGATAGTTTTAATAACTCATTTCTGGGCCAGACAGAATCTGCAGACATTTTTTGTTATTTCTGCTGAGAATTTTGTAAAAATTAAAAAAAATATGCAGAATGATGATATGACTACAAACTTAATACAGTTGAAGTCAGAATTATTAGGCCGCCTGAATTATTAGCCCCCCTGAATTATTAGCCCCCCTGTTTATTTTTCTCCCCCAATTTCTGGTTATCGTGTTAGGGTTAGCTCAATAACACATTTCTAAACATAAAAGTTTCAATAACTTATTACTAATAACTGATTTATTTTATCTTTGTCATGATGACTGCACATAATATTTGACTATATATTTTTAAAACACTTCTACACAGCTTAAAGTGACATTTAAAGGCTTAACTAGGTTAATTAGGTTAACTAGGAAGGTTAGGGTAATTAGGCAAGTTATTGTATAACGATGGTTTGTTCTGTAGACTATTAAAAACAAAATAGCTTAAAGGGGCTAATAATATTGACCTTAAAATTGTCTTTAAACCAGTGTTTCTCAACTGGTGGGTCGCGACCCAACATTTTTAGTGGGTCGCGGAGTGCGTGGTCAAAAAAAAATATATATATATATTTTGTTTATATCGGACTTTTATTTTGAAATGCACGCGCGACAACAGTTCAGTTTAGTTCGGTAACTGAACATTTTTCTACCCTAACCGCTGTTTACAGTATTTATCGTTTTTACTTTGTAATATTTCTAGAATATGATACATTTTGTTAAATGCAACAATAAAAACTTGGGTCGCGGCTTGATGACCATGTAAAAAGGTGGGTCCCGTGGCCAAACCAGTTGAGAACCACTGCTTTAAACAACTAAGAACTGCTTTTATTCTGGCTGAAATAAAATGAATAAGACTTTCTCCAGAAGAAAAAAACATTATCAAACATACTGTGAAAATTTCCTGCATCTGTTAAAGATCATTTGGGAAATATTAAAAAAATAATAATAATAATAATAAAAAAATAAAATAAAAGAGGGGTGAATAATCCTGACATCAACTGTATATGAAATAAAACATAATGCATTCTTTACTTTATTTAATGTTTGCAATGCAAATCAGATCCACATTATTTGGTAAACAAAGCAATACACTCATATAATATCTCTACTAAAAGACAGAAAATATTACTTTACAAACTGTACTGTAAATAAATCATATTAACATTTTAATATTACTACTGTTATAATCAATAATGTTAGTGAATATTTATATTAAACAATACTATTAGTGAAGTTTTAAACCATCTTGCAAAATTTCCCCCCCAAAAAGTGCCATATACATTTTTTCATGATATTTATTTTGCCTCACAGTGAATACCTCAGGCGTCTGTGCAACTTTTTGATCACAACATTGTTCATTTCAATCACAAAAAAACAATTTTGCTTATAACTTTTTGACAACAGAAAACATTTCAGGCCGTTTCCTCTTTGTTTTTACCTGTTATACCAGTTGTACATCAAATCATATACAACAGATTATTAAACAAAGAATTGATCAGGCGGATATTATATAGGTCTTAAAAACTTGTGTATCAAATATTATACGGCCGGCTTTACAGAGTTAATGATAAATAAATAAATAAATAAATAAATAAATAAATAAATAAATAAATAAATATAAATTTACACAAGTAAATACATACATAGACTCACCAATGGGCTAAAAATCTGCAGAAATGTGCAGATTTCTGCGCGCGTGGGCCTACTCATTACTCATAACTGATTTATTTTATCTCTGCCATGATGACAGCACATAATATTAGACTAGATACTTTTAAGGATACTAGTATTCAGCTTACAGTCACATTTAAAGGCTTCACTTAAGCCTTAGGGTAATTAGGGTAAAGTTAGGGTAATTAGGCAAGTCATTGATTAGCAGTGGTTTGTTCTGGAGACAATCCAACACTAATATTGCTAATAATACTGTATTAACATAATAAAACAAGTAAAAGCTGCTTTTATTCTAGCTGAAATAAAACAAATAAGACTTTCTCCAGAAGAAAAATTATTAGAGGAAATACTGTGAGAGATTCCTGAATCTGTTCAACATCATTTGGGAAATATTGGACAATAATTCACAGGAGCAAAAATAATTTAGTATATTCTGATATTAGAAGCCAAAAACAAACACACAAGAGCAATTAAATACATGAATAAACCACATTAAATATTAAAGAACATTAAGGTCAGCACATTTGATGGGGTCATGGGACGTGTTGAGGACCAAACGGGCTTTTCGAAGAACTCAACACAACCAGCGCTCCTCCAATCATCACATATTTCTGCTCAAAACTGCTGACATCAGCCACTGTTTACAATGCAAAGAAAGAATCTCCCGCGTAAGCATTTTGCCTGCGATCATCACACTTTTGTTGGCCTGACAATGGAAATATTCAATAACAGAGCAACGGCCAAATCTCCAGCGGGGCTTAAAGCCGCTCCAGGCCGAACACACTGCTGATCACACCGGGCATTGTGTGCGGCTCACATCATATCTGATCATAACCGCTCAGAGTGTGTGTGTGTGTGTGTGTGTGTGTGATGAGCACAGGATCAGTCACAGAATAACACACACCGGACCGCTGAGTTCACCATATTTTGATTGTGGAGCGGATTTGGTCCAGAAAACGGCACTAGAAGCTTTACTGACGCGTTTATTTTTAATTCATCATCATTCAGCTGCTTGGTAATCTCATTTATTTGGAGTGAATTACTCAGTACTGGTCAATTAAGTGCTTTCATTACACTTCTATAGCATATATATATATATATATATATATATATATATATATATATATACATTATATTTACTACATATATAAATGTGCACATAAAACACGTATATAACCTATAAATATATATACAAATACACACATACTTGTATATATTTGAGAAAATGTTTATTTATATTTCTATCTAATACAAATTACAAATAAATATGAATAGAATATTTTTGGTATTTTTGTATTTAATGTGTTAATAAACACACAATAATTACACACAGTGAGTACAAACACACTATCAAAATACAAACTATTATTTTGGATGCGATTAATCAGGATTAATTGTTTAACAGCACTATACACACACTCACTGGCCACTTTATTAGGTACACCTGTCCAACTGCTCGTTAACCAGCCAATCACAGGGCAGCAATTCAATGCATTTAGGCATGTAGACATGGTCGAGCTGATCTGCTGCAGGTTAAACTGAGCATCAAAAAGGGGGAAGAAAGGGGATTTAAGTGACTTTGGCCATGGCATGGTTGTTGGTGCCAGACGGGCTGGTCTGAGTATTTCAGAAACTGCTGATCTACTGGGATTTTCAAGCACAACCATCTCTAGGGTTTACAGAGAATGGTCCGAACAAGAGGAAATATCCAGCGCAGATGCCTTGTTGATGCCAGAGGTCAGAGGAGAATGGCCAGACTGGTTCCAGCTGATAGAAAGGCAACAGTAACTCAAATAAGCACTCGTTACAACCGAGGTCTGCAGAAGAGCATCTCTGAACGCACAACACGGCCAACCTTGAGGCGGATGGGCTACAGCAGCAGAAGACCACACCGGGTGCCGCTCCTGTCAGCTAAGAACAGGAAACTGAGGCTACAATTCACACAGGCTCACCAACACTGGACAGTAGAAGTTTGGAGAAACGTCGCCTGGTCTGATGAGGCTCCATTTCTGCTCCACATTCGGATGCTCGGGCAGAATTTGGCCTCAACAACATGAAAGCATGGATCATCCTGCCTTGTATCAGCGGTTCAGGCTGGTGGTGGTGGTGTAATGATGTGGGGGAGATTTTCTTTGGGTCCATTAGTACCAATCGAGCATCGTGTGGACGCCACAGCCTACCTGAGTATTGCTGCAGACCATGTCCATCCCTTTATGACCACAGTGTCCACATCTTCTGATGGCTACTTCCAGCAGGATAACGCTCCAGGTCATAAAGCGTGAATCATCTCAGACTGGTTTCTTGAACATGACAATGAGTTCACTGTACTAAAATGGCCTCCACACTCACCAGACCTCAACCCAATAGAGCACCTTTGGGATGTGGTGGAACGGGAGATTCGCATCATGGATGTGCAGCCGACAAATCTGCAGCAACTGCGTGATGCTATCATGTCAATATGGAGCAAAATCTCTGAGGAATATTTCCAGTAGCTTGATGAATCTCTGCCATGAAGTATTAAAGCAGTTCTAAAGGCAAAGCGGGTCCAACCCGGTACTAGTAAGGTGTACCTAATAAAGTGGCCGGTGAGTGTATATGAAATGTACTAGCAGTATGTTAACTCAAATTATCATGATACTCTGGAATCAAGGCATCACCGTGGTTGCTAGGTTGCCCCAGGTGGTTGCTAGGGTAGTTTAGAAGGCTGTGACCTTAAAATAGCTCAACACCAACAAATGTTTAGACCAGCAAATATGAAAAGCATGAGGAACATTATTAGGCTTTGCTTCGAAGCACCACAAAAATATGAGTATATTTATGGAAATGGAATTTATGGATGGATAAATCAGACAAATGAGGACGTCTCTGCCATCCATTTCCATAACAAAATGTTACGCTCTGCAATTAAGCTCAACAGATGACGCTAAAGGGAAGATTTACTCGCCCGCGACTCATTCCAGACCTCTGCGAACTTCAGTCTCACGCACAATTCAAGGAGGAGATATTCTGAAGAGTTTTGCTTTGCCTGTACAGTGATAGTGACAGTCAGTTTGTCTGTACAGTGATAGTGAATGGGGTCCAAAAAATGTAAAAACTGGACAGAAATAGATATATTTATGACAGTACACTGTAAAAATATCCATCCGTTATGATTTCGAACACCACTAAAAATGTCTGCTCCCTCAAACAGTGAACTATTTAAAGGTCCCATGAAATTAAATAAAACATTTTAGATGTTAGTATCAGTATTGTAAGTTTTTAGGTCATCTATAAGGCATACCTGTCAACCCTCCTGTATTTCCCGGGATTCTCCCGTATTTTACAGTTGTATCCTGCTATCATCCCGTAAATATATTTTCCCGTATTTCTCCCGTATTTTCAGTCGTTCTCACATGGGTGTCAATAAACATTAAAGAGCCGATCCTCCCTATACGCAACCCATACCGCCAAACCACCAGAGGCCGCCCTTGCTCTTAAAACTGTCGGAATCTGTCTGTGCTTTCGGTTTATTTAGGCATGAAACACTCTGAAATAAATATAAAAACGGCGGGATTCCCTTTCCTTTTCATTACAGGTGCCGTCGCTCCTCCTGTGCAATCCTCAAAACAGTCATAAAGCGGTGCGTGACTGTCAGACGCGCTCCATAGTGATAAGCAGACGCTGTTTCCCAAACGGATTCTGTACACGCGATTAAAACCATAGCGAAAGTGGATACTGGGTTTTGTGTTTGTGTTTGAACAGACATATACACATAATTAATAATAATAACATCTAAAGATGTCGATCTTGATGAGTTTTTTTTTCAAACACAAATTATTTTGTCCTAAATGGGCATAAAACTTTAGGAAAGCAATCGAATGCTTTCATTATAACGATAGATGTAAACTTCTGTTATTTATAACAGTGACACCTCTGTTATTTAATGTAATCAAACTAAAATTCTAAATAAATGAGATTCATTTTTATTTTAATAAAGCTAAACTGTTTGCTAACGTATACTATTAAATTTTCTTTTGTAAATAATAATATAAAAAAATATTACTGATCGTTTAATTGTTTATTTACTTTGGAACAGCTCCAGAATGACATATTTAATAAGGGGATTGTTTTTTACCTATTTCTTTTATAACTTGTTTTAACTCATTTTAATCTGTTTTTATCTGTTTTTTATTATTTGTTTTTATTTTCTTATACTTCAATTTTATTCCTGTTTATGTAAAGCACTTTGAATTGCCACTGTGTATGAAATGTGCTATATAAATAAACTTGCCTTGCCTTGCCTATTTTTTTTTTTTTGTTGGTTTTTGATTTGGGGGGGAGATGATCCCTTTTTTTCACATCCCAATGTTGACAGGTATGCTATAAGGTAGTCTGCTCCAAAACAGTGACAGAATTCACATTCAGAAGATATAAAAATGATATAAACATGTAAGGCTTGCAGTTTATCACTTCAACCTAAACGGTTTCATTCACCTCGTACTTCAGTTTCTCTTCAAATCTTCTGACCAATCAAATGCTCTCTAGTGTCTGACATGCCCCGCCCCCTTCAAGATGCTTCACATTTGATGCGCTTGAGCTCAATTACTCTTACAGACAGAGCAGTGAGAACAACTAAACACTATTGGTTGTTTTTAAGGGGGAGGGGCTACATTATGCCCCGCCCTCTCTTCATATTTCAGTTGAGACTTTAACCGTATAATAGCATGTATGGATGAATACATAGAACTTTTGAGGGAGTTTAAATACATTTCATGCATTTTCCTTCAGCTTAGTGCCTTTGTTCATCAGGGGTTGCCACAGCGGAATGAACCACCAACTTATCCAGCATGCATTTTGCACAGCGGACATTTGATGTTAAAAATTCAACTCTACAAACAAAGTGACTTTTATAGACATTTTATTTAGTAGTTTGAAATAATATAAGGTTTAATAAATAATGAGAAATGAGTCTGTAAAATAACAGAAAATCTGCTGGCAGAAATAAACAAGGTTTTTGTAGTGTAATATTCAACACCAACCCAGACAATACATCACTCTAAACCAGGGGCGCTGCTAGCAATTTTGGGCCCCATGAAAATAATATGGGGATGGGCCCCCTACTACCAAGCTAGCTATCCAAACTCTTTGTCTGCAATGTAGTTATACTGACCTATGCATTTTATTATTGATTTTGTCCACTACTCATCAGTATTTAGTTAGAGAACGGCCATGACTGCATATGATTTATTGTTCAAATGTAAATGTAGTATAAAAAAAGCAACAGTAATCAAATATTCACTGAATATTCTACATTTCTAAACACACAAAACACCAGTGTGTCACTATTTATATAACTGTACTGCAATAGTGTCTCATACAATGTGCAATACACTGGAACAGTGACAAAAATCAATAAGACACTAAATTATATTACAATGAGAGCCATAAATAAGCTGAGACCCATAAATGATGCTGAGTGCATCATCCGGGTTATTAAAGTGCACTTATTATTGTTAGCGTTTTCAGTGTGAACACTACTTACTCTATTTATACTACAAAATGGCGTAGAATAGTGCATGAGTATGTGATTTGGGACGCAGCTGATGTTAACCTCGAGGACATCGCTGCTTTGACAGTTTACCTGCCGATGGCACTCAAAGCATCAACTCTCTTCCCGCTACTGACGGACTGAACCATACAGTAAAAGGAGGGGGGGTGCAATTTGACACTGACAGACACGAGGGGCAGATATAAGCCGTATTTTAGTTTTTTATTTCTAATAAATTGTTTTACTTGTAATTTAGAGATACATTCATAATTAATATTACATTACAGTACTGTTATTAATTATAAAGCAGATCTCTGTGGGCCCCTAGAGTGCATGGGCCCTTAGAATCGTCCTAACTCCCCCCCTAAGCGGCGCCCCTGCTCTAAACTATTACAAATGTTCATAAAAGTCACTTTTTGGAACTTTTTAAGGTTAAAAGATGTTGGAAGAAAGATCAAAGTCCTATAGTGTGATTCAAACGCATAAATAAATAGGGAAAAATTTAAAAAATGAATCACAAAATATGGAAAACTGCTAATTTACAGATATTTTTAACAGTTGACAGGCGTTTCAAACATGCTCAGATGATGTTTTCACCTGTAATCGTGTGTCAGACTGCAGTAAACTGAGTAAAGCCGTGTTTAATCGCAGTGATCTCCACACACACGAGAGCAGCTCTCCTCCACACTCAATCAAACCCCAGAAATGTATGCAGAAATATAGGAAATGTGCCGTTTCCCATAGGCGCTGGTCGTTTGTAAATGCCAGCGAGTCTGTGCTCTACTAACCTGTGATATGACGCGTGTGTTGTGTGATGAATGGCTGGATGTCTGAGGTATCCCTGCCCTGTCTCTCAAAGTCACAGAGAATGTGTTAGTTTACATTTGAGCACGATGGCTCAGTGGTGCCTCACAGCAAGAAGGTCGCTGGTTTGAGTCCCGGCTGGGTCAGTTGGCGTTTCTGTGTGTTGTCTGCATGTTCTCCCGTGTTGGTGTGGGTTTCCTCCGGGTGCTCCGGTTTCCCCCACAAGTCCAAACGCATGCACTATAGGGGAATTGGATAAGCTAAATTGGCCATAGTGTTTGAGTGAGTGTGAATGTGAGAGTGTATGGGTGTTTCCCAGTACAGGGTTGCAGCTGGAAGGGCATCCGCTGCGTAAAACATATGCTGGAATAGTTGGCAGTTCATTCCACTGTGGCGACAGCAGATAAATAAAGGGACTAAGCTGAAAAAAAATGAATGAATATATTGGCAGCACGGTGGCTCAGTGGTTAGCACTGTCGCCTCACCGCAAGAAGGTCGCTGGTTTGAGCCTCAGCTGGGCCAGTTGGCGTTTCTGTGGAGTTTGCATGTACTCCCAGTGTTGGCGTGGGTTTCCTCCGGGTGTTCCGGTGTCCCCCACAGTCCAAACACATGCGCCATAGGGGAATTGGATGAACTAAGTTGGCCGTGGTGTATGAGTGTGTATGGGTGTTTCACAATATTGGGTTGCAGGTGGAAGGGCATCCGCTGCACAAAACATATGCTGCAATAGTTGGCGGTTCATTCCACTGTGGTGATCTCTGATGAATAAGGGACTAAGCTGAAGGAAAATGAATGAATGACCTAACATAGTTCAAACGATGCGACAAAACAACTACAGTTTTGGGAGACACTCATCACTACACTGTTCTTTTCCCAAACAATGACATAACTCGTGGCTGAATCATAGTATGATGCATCGTTTGGGAAACGCAGCCCAGATCGTTCTCTTATCCATGAATCTACAAACCGAATCGGTCCAACGAGCTCCAATGCTAACCTGACGAGAGGCAACGAGTGGAAGACACCAAACTGACTATCCTGACCAAAGAACCAACAAAGCCCAATGGGTTTGATGTATCCTGGCCCTTGCCTATTTGTGATACTCTCCCATTAGCCTGTTCGAATGTTATCACTCGATTGAATGGGCGTTATCAGTGGTTATTAACTGATAGATATTGGCCTGTAGAGGCCTTCCGAGCTGGGATCGAACCAGCTACTTTCCACATGGGAGTCAGTCGCACTACCAAGGAGGCTAAGGGCCATGGTCTCAAGCGTCTGAGAGCACCTTTAGAGGTCAGAGAAGTAAGGTTTACCTTTAATAGCACTTCACTAGCTGGCCTCTGCTATACTCAGAAGGCTGATCCACATGGTTCATCAGCTATAGATCACATATGGATTATTATTAAATCTCCTATTTACTGTATTAACATCTATCCCAACCGTCACAGTATCGTAAAACAGATCTGAATCCGAGGTCTTCTCTATTAGGCAGGCAGCAGCTGGTCAAGCTGGGTAAATCCTCATCTAGGACCCGCACAATCAGCACTGGCGCCCCCCAGGGGTGTGTCCTCTCCCCTTTGCTCTTCTCTCTGTACACGAATGACGGCACCTCAAAGGACTCCTCTGTCAAGCTCCTAAAGTTTGCAGACGACACCACCCTTATCGGCCTCATTCAGGACGGTGATGAGTCTGCTTACAGACAGGAGGTTAAGGAGCTGGCTCTCTGGTGCAGCCACAACAACCTGGAGCTGAACACGCTCAAAATAGTGGAGATGATAGTGGACTTCAGGAGAAACCCCCCCCCCCCCCCTCTTTCTGATTCTGATTAGCTGATTAACTATGTGAATGGATGATAACAGCCTTCTGAGTCTACCATTAGGCATAGAAGGCCCCTACTGGCCCATATCTACTATAAGCTGATAACCCCTGATAACGGCCATTCAATCGAGTGATAACATTCGAAGCGTGTGCCCCCATTCCCAGCGCTCTAAGTTTACCAACTATGAGAGACCCGTAAAAGTGAAGCGTGTTTGTCTGCAGTCATACAGAGCGTGTGTGTGTGTGTGCGCTGCTGAAATGGACATGAATCTGTCAGATCTCGTCTCCGTGTGCCGTCTATATCCACACACATCAGCGTCATCATGTCCGCGGGTCAGAGCCTGGCGGCGCAGGCCACATCAGCATCGCAAAACAGCACCGACTGAAGCTGTCAATGAAATGATGATGTTTGAGCGCTGCTTGACAGACAGGAGGACAGGAGTGGAGAAGAGAGAGATCGTGAGACACCAGTACAATTGACCATTTGATGGCATCTACAGCTGAAGTCTGACTTATTAGTCCCCCTGTATATATCTGCCATCAATTTCTGTTTAACAGAGAGATTATTTTTGCAAAACATTTCTAATCATGATAGTTTAAATAACTCATTTCTAATCACTGATTACTTTTCTCTTTGTCATGATGACAGCACATAATATTAGACTAGATATTCTTCAAGACACTAGTATTCAGCTTAAAGTGACATTTAAAGGCTGTTAGCCAGCACTCACTTTTGGGGATTTACACCTACCTAACTTTAAATAGTAACAGTTCCTGTCTCCACTAAGCTACAAACACAAACTAGGTATCATTGGAAAGAAGACACTTTGGGCTTTACTGTGCTAAAAAAGTAAATGTCATGCTCTAAAATATAAAAAGTTATACATTATGAAATAATGAGGAAAAAAAAATGGTATTGTGTTCAATATTTGTTTTTCCATATACAAACACAGGAAAACATTAATGTAATGTCCTAGAAAAAAATATGACATGAAAGCCAAGTGTTTCATGAGTTTATAATTCAAATTTGATTAAAATATCATGCAAAATGAGATTTCTGTAAAATGTTTTCAGAGACTATATCAGTGTCCTCCTTTCCTTCACCGTCAGAGGCACTTTCTCAAAACTGACCATCCCAAACTAAAACATTAACAGATGCTGAATGATTTGGTCTACATTCACAGTTCATGTATTCAGCTTAAAGTGATATTTAAAGGCTTCACTAGGGTAATTAGGGTAAAGTTAGGGTAATTAGGCAAGCCATTGTATAACAGTGGTTTGTCCTGGAGACAATCCAACACTAATATTGCTGAAGGGGGCTGATAATAAGTTTCATGAACTAATTTCGAGAGGAGCACGTGATATGATTAGCACGCCTGGCTGATTATCTGTAATCAGCAATGATCCAATCAAAGCGATCCAAGCTTACTATAAACAGACCATTTTTTCCCTACTGCTCTACCTTCGTTTTGGAAGAATCCTTCCAACTACAACCCCTCTAGCATTAACCTATCGAGATGGAAGCACAAACAAACAAACTAACAACTTTAACCAGAGCCTCGCTCTTCCAGACGCTTCCGCCTCGCCAGCAATCGAGCCCCCGCAAGACGCCAGCCCAACAGCTCTTCCGCCTTCTATTTCAATATGCCTCTCAAAACACAACTCCGACTAAACTCAAAAGACGCCGGCGATCGAAGCCTATGCAAAGAAGCCGGACTCCACCCAAAGTACCGCATATTGCACGCTTAAGGAGAAGCCTCGCAAAAAACAATAACTACTCTCCAACAAAGACTAAACATTCTATAAATCTTCTGAAAGACGAGACTCGAGTGAATAGAATGATTCAACCCAAGGACTCACCTTTCAAGCCTCCCGCCAGTCCACAGATCCATACACGACCCATTTTCAATGCCCTGACTGAGGGAAGGAGGTTCTCACTCATCATTGAAACTCCACGAGGTGAGATCTTGCATGGAGCTCCAGACCGAGGGAGATTGGCAGTTCATTTATGTTTCTTCCATTTGCGAATAATTGCACCAACTGTAGTCACCTTCTAACCCAGCTGCTCGGCGATGGTCTTGTAGCCCATTCCAGCCGTGTGTAGGTCCTCAATCTTGTCCCTGAGATCCTTGGAAAGCTCTTTGGTCTTGGCCATGGTGAAGCGTTTGGAATCTGGAGTGATTGATTGCTTCTGTGGACAGGTCTCTTTTATACAGGTAACGAGCTGAGAGGGCTGCCAATGTCAGCTCGTTACCTGTATAAGATCCACCTGGGAGCCAGAGATCTTGCTGACGGATAGGGGATCAAATACTGATTTCATTCATAGAAATGCAAATTAATTTCTAACTTTTTTTGAAACACATTTTTCTGGATTTGTTTGTTATTGTTGTGTCTCTCACTGTTCAAATAAACCATTGAAATTATAGACTGATCATTTCTTTGTTAGTGGGCAAACTTACAAAATCAGCTGGGGTTCAAATCATTTTTTCCCTATACATACATATATATATACAAGGGCCTCAAGAAAGACTTGCACATAAGAAAATAAGATGAAAGAGTGAAGAAGCGAAGCGGTCACACTAGTTTATTCCAAAGGAGTATAAAAACAGGAAGATTTCTCGAACACATCCCGGGTCAGCGTTCGCCACAGGCACTTTAAATCGCTTTATTAACATGTATAAAGGCGAATAAGCTCTGCAGTGGAGGAGATCAGGTGTGCTGCGTATGATATGAGCCTGCAATGACAGGCCTTGATATTCATTCAGACCGGCAGGAGACCCATCAGCCCCTGCAGCACCATCATCCACACATACATTACTGTCAGAGTCAGGTACGAGCCGAAAAATACAAGCACCTTTTGTCATAAAGGCTCGAAAAATAACCCCTGGACTGTCCCTCCGGGGTGTGTTGATATGAGGTGCTCATTGATAAACTCCTTAAAGGGGTGGTTATCCATTCACTTCATCCAAACCTGTTTCAGTTTCTTTCTTCTGTTGAAGATATTCTGAAGAATGTTGGAAACCTGTAACCATTGACTATTATTCAGCTGTATTTGTTTTTCCTACTATGGAAGTCAATGGTCTTCAGCTTTCTTCAAATGATGATTTAGTGTCCAGCAGATGAAAGAAACTCAAAGACAACACAGGCTTACTGTGGATACAAAGACCCCCGTCTACATTTCTAAAGAGTGTGAAAAATGTAGCTAGAGGTATGTCTGGCTGCATTCATCTTTAAAACGAACGCTACAGGGCAGTATGACGCCACCGCCAGGCTTCATTTTAACGCAACCAGCTGACCGCTTACCTCAGTTTAGATGGCTTCCCCAGTGTTACCAGTCAGTGGAGTGTGTTGGAAATGTTGGGATGTGGAGTGGAGTTGACGGCAATGACAAGCTTAGAGTCCGGCGAAGAACAGTTCTAGAAACCAGGTAAAACAAAAGCAAAAAATAAATAAATAAATACATAAATAAACAACTGGTTGAAAACGTGGTGAAATCACGCGGCTGCAAAGTCTGTTTTACTAGATTGCCTTTGAAAACACTATTGGTTGGGTTTAGGGAAGTGTGTGGATGTGTCAGTCAGTCAGTCAGTCGACAGCAAGCTGGCCTGGGGTGCGTTTTCCAAACAACGACGTAGCTCATGGCTGAACTATCATAGTACGATGCATTATTTGGGAAAAGAACGATGTAGTGATGAATGTTTCCCAAAACTCGTAGTTTCTCTGTTGCAGATCCATCGTTTGAACCACGTTAGTTATAACATAAAATGCCCATAAGGATGCTCTAAACGGGGTGAAGTAACTAGTTTTTTAAAGAAGAACCCAATCATTTATTTGTGCAAATTATATTGTTTTACATGCACACACATTTAAAACAATCCAGTATTGGTTTTGGTAAAAACATGCACTCGTTTTCTATATTAACTGAAATATATGTAAACGGCACACACAGGGCCTGTGTTTCCCTTACAAATATTATTGAGAATATTCCATATTCTATTCTAAAATATAAAAAACACGTATTCTAATATCATATATAAATCATTTAAATAAATAAATAAATGAGGCTATTTATTAAGAGATTAAAATGTAGTATTTTTTATTTATTAGGAAATGGAAAAAAATCCTACTTTAATAATAATAATAATAATAATAATAACAACAACAACAACAACAACATGTAAGATGACACATGCAAACCACTACAGAAATGTTTCAACCAGCAGGCCCATGTCATATACAGAAGGCTACATTTCTTAATACGTAACCTGCTATAAAATAAAAGCATTAACGTAAGCAGTATTTTTTGTTTTCACAAGCTTTGGAGCAATGACTGTAAAAAATATACTAGCTTTGGAGACGTAACATAAATTTTGCTCGGCTGTGTTCACAATGACATCAATTTTTCAAAGTGCACTGCAAAGGGGGCGCAACTAAACATGAAGATCACTAAAACTGAACTGTAAAAATACTTTGAAAGCAAATTACACCTAAGAGTGACGACCTTAATGCTTTAAAAAAAAATCATTTCAATTTTAAATGTTAGAATGTTCTAAATGAATAGGGCATAAGGGGGAATAGAACACAGCCTAACTACAGCTCCAGAGGTGTAGTTGCAAGTGCACAAGTTTGCAACGCAGTTTGTGAACGTTCGTTGGAACGAGGCATTTGGGAAATGGTATACCAATAAACTACGTTTGTAACGACGGAATTTGCGACCTTAGTTGGCTAACGATGGTTTTCGGAAACGCACCCCTGGTCGGCTGAAGTGTATATTGCGCCCTCTGTTGGCTGTATGACAAAGGAATTTGAGATCATTAAAAAAATGTACACAGCGGTCTGCGAAAAACTGCGAGCAGACGTACTAGGCATGGGACGATAACCGGTTTCAGTGTGGGGAAGTCAAGGTTTTAAAACTGCCAGTTTTCTGTTACACTGTTCCTGAAGTATGTGCTAGTTTAGTTTATATTCATGTTTTCCACAACTATTTTTTTTTTTTTTTTAGTGCAACAGCATCTCCAGCAGAAAAGGAACCTCTACATCAAAAGCTACTGGTTCAAAAACATTGCAACCGTTTCTTAAAAATCAAATATGTTGTGTTCGATATGGGGAAAGTTGTAGTTTTTTTACGAAGACATTAAACGGGAATATATTTTGGAGCTTTAATCACAATATGGTCAAACCGTGATATTTTTATCCAAGGTTATCATACTGTCCAAATCTCAAACCGGCCCATGCCTAACCTCCAGTAAAGTACTTGTACATTAGATCTACGTATCTGCAATGAGCCTGGGTTGGATAAAGGTTTGAAAGCACTTGAGGGAGAGTAAATAGCGAGTACCCTATATTTTCATTTTTGGGTGAACCATCCCTTTAATCTAGCTTAAAACTATTAAAGACTTGACACAAAGCATCATATAACTGATTTAAAGGGGAGCTATTATGCAAAAATATTTTTTATAAGACGTTTAAACACAGCTGTGTGGCAACAGTTTGCTAATATAATCAGATTTTAACGGTAAAAATGTATTAATAGTATTGTTTATAATCAGACTTGATAGAAACAGTCTGCAGAAACACCCTGATTGGCATTCTCCCTTTGTATGATGTCATCAAAGGGGGAAAGCCCCGCCCACTAGTGTCCCACTCTCCCTTTTCAGCATATGACGTTAGTCTCGTTTTTGAATCTGCCACTATGCTGACACACAGGCATCTATAGCTCCGCCCTTTTTTTTAAAAAAAGCGCACATCTCATTTGAATTTAAAGCAACAGTCACCAAAACACCACATTAGCACCAAAGCCCAAAAGGGTCAATTTCAGAGAGTTATAAACATTACCTGTGTACTATATTGAGCTGCAACTTCACACACATAGACACTCTAGGGACATCAGAGACTTATTTTACATCTGGTACAAAGGGGATGTAATAGGTCACCTTTAAACGATAGCTATTGTGAAACGCGCCGTATAAATAAGCTTGAACTGAACATGCATAAAGTATGCAAGTTATAATGCGGCGGCGCTCTATAACAATTGAGTGCTGCTGACCAAATATGCATGTTCACCAGTCGGGACGTCTTGTTAAAATTGCCTGCCAAATTTTATTATCAGGAGAAACGTGGTCATAATTCTGAGATATGTCTGAGAGGAAGCACAGAGATTCATTGTCTTTGTCCTTGACCCCTAGACTGAGGCGAAAACGCAACAATAGAGCTCAGACAACATGTTGAATACGACGACGGGCCTGTGAATGATACTGTGTGCTGTAGTGTAGACCTGTCACGATATCTATTATTTGTTGTACGATATATTGCATCTAAATATATTGCGATAAACAATATTACTGTCATTTTAAGACCATTTCATGCCACTTATTATATAATGCCAGATTGACAATATAATAGCATCACAATGCAAGTACACACATGCGAAGAACACATCATATTTTAATCTTAAGGTTGCTTAATTTGAGTCATTTATGGATTTAATAATCAGGCATTGGAATCAGAATGTGAAACGTATATATCCTACATCGATAATAATAAATGTTAACAATAAAGTGTAAGGTTAAGCTTAACAGAGGCTGCGATAAATCCAACCAGATCTATTTTCACACACATGAAAATATACTATAGTCACTTATAGTAAATACTTGAGTGTTTCTTTAACCATACTGACACATGCAATAGAGATAGAGATGATGCATAATCAGCTGAGATGTTGCTAGAATTGGGTGATATATATTGCTTAATCAAAAATGATTGAGGTCATGTCCATGTGTTGTGCCATGAGTCCATCTATTGATTACTGTGACAGGCCTACTGTAGTAGACTGAAGAACCGCACACTCTAGAAAACACTATGGTGAAAATTAGAGGCAGCTTAGAAATATTAGAGAAGTAGTTGAGGCAAAAATAATATGGTGTCACGGTGGCACAGTGGGTAGCACAATCACCTCACAGCAAGAAGGTCGCTGGTTTGAGCCTCAGCTGGGCCAGTTAGCATTTCTGTGTGGAGTTTGCATGTTCTCCCCATGTTGGCATGGGTTTTCTCCGGGTGCTCCGGTTTCCCCCACAAGTCCAAAGGCATGCGGCATAGTTGAATTGGAATATATATATATATATATATAATAATTATTATCATCATTATTTATTTATTTATTTTTTATGTTAGTTTATAAGGATGCGCCCTGCCACCCTGTGAAGGAAACTCATTTCGGCTGCCTCCTGCGGGCCACCACATACAAGGCGAGTCGTAATTGGCCGGTGCATTGTGGAATGGGTGGTGGTCAAAGGTTAGGACCACGACAACCCAATCGTTGGGCACAGAAACTGGCTCTTGGGACATGGAATATTATTAGTTTAACATTATATTATTAATGACCTCCAGAACAGTCAAAAACAACTGTGCTCCATGTCTCAAAACGTCACCACGCGTTCATTGCATGTCGGCATTGTCTTCTGAGGCGCAAACAGTTTATTAAATAAGGAAAAGATTCACGCAGCACTTCCAAACGCAGCAAATTACGCTTTTACTTTTGATAATTGGCGCCAGGTTATCAGGAAGTGACGATTTTAAGTAACTGGATGAAAAGCAAATTTATTTGCACGTCTTTTATGGGATATTCCAGTTTTGCGCATAAATTTAATTTGCATCGTTGGATGTAAACACGATAGATTTAATAACTGAAAATTGACTTTTCCAGAACGTGACACTTTTTATGCCTTTTTGTTGACATTATTGTGGGTTTTTTTAGTATTTTTTTCCACATCAGTGATGTATTTTAGTGTTTTACCTTTCATCTAAGTTTGATGAATAACGTTTATTGCATTAGTGTCATGTGTGACATATTTATATTGTTTCTCCATAGGTGGGAAAAGTTGTTTATGATGAGCTTCGGTTCATTACATGACTTTTTCATCAGCTCCTGCTTATGGTTATGGTTGTATTTTTGTTTGTGTATGTATCAATGTGTAGTGTCAGTACTTGAAAACACTGCTGTATAATACTGTAAATCAATGAAATACAGTAGTTCACAATACATTTTAGAACATTATTTAACAGTTTCTATCACATTTTAACGGCAAAGCTCTTGCAAACACCACTGCCGTTTGTTTACCGCAAATTTGACACATGTTGTACAACGACTTGCTTAATTATCCCAATTAACTTAATTAGATGCCACTTTAAGCTGAATACTATCTTGAAAAATAACGAGTAAAATATTATGTACTGTCATCATGGCAAACACAAAAGAAATCAGCTATCAAACCCATTATGTTTAAAAAGCTCCTATCCATTCAAATGCACTTTAAAAATTCATAATTGCTGGTGTGTTTTAGCACATTGGTAACATGTTTTTGCATGTCTTACCATATTTTAGCACATTGCTGCTGTGTTTAACATGTTTTAGCACATTGCCGGTGTGTTTAGCACATGTCTGGTGTATTAAGTGCATTTTAGCACATTGGCGGTGTAATTTAACATGTTTTAGAACACTGCCGGTGTGTTTTAGCATGTTTTAGCACACAGCTGGTGTGTTTTACCACATTGGTAACATTTGTTTGCCTTTGCTGATGTTAATGACATGTTTTAGCACATTGTTTGCGTTTTAGCACTTTTCTGAAGTGATGTAGCATGTTTTAGCACATTGCTAGTGCGTTTTAGCATATTTTAGCACATTGCTGGTGTGTTTTAGCATGTTTTTGACACATTTTGTACAACGACTTACTTAATTAACCAAATTAACTGAATTAAATGCCACTTTAAGCTGAACTATCTTGAAAAATAATGAGTAAAATATTATGTACTGTCATCATGGCAAACACAAAAGAAATCTGTTTTCAAACCTAATATGTCTCCACTGAAATGCACTTAAAAATAATAATTTAACATAATTCTGCCTTCATATCTAGCTTATGATTATACTGAAGACTCATAAATTCTCTCCATGCCATAAGCACAGCATGCACATAAAAATAAAGCTGTGTTCATATATTTGGCTTTACCTTTACAATCTTGTCTGGAGGCTATTCATCTCTTCATAGTGTTCTGATGGGCAGATAAAGCAATGCATCCTCCTCCTGTCATCTTTAAAAACCCAAATATTAATCAGTGTCCCTGGCATGAACCGTCTGACCCCAAATGCTCCTGCTTTTATATTTTCTGTGACCTGCGTCTGCTGGACTGATGCACACATATATGGCCATTTATTTTCAGACACGCACACATATGTCCATGCCAGATGTGGACAGCACATGTTAATGCAACAAAGCATCAAAATTCATTAATGCCGTAAAGGGAATCTTATCAGCGTGACACACTGCCATATAGCCATGGATATCAGCGGAGGAGATCATAAATTAGCCGTAGACTCGCAGTCATTTAACCTTGAGGAGACTTTTGTGTGCTTTTGCATGCTTATGAACACAGACTGTGCTTTAACTGAGGTTCAGGTCGAAAAATGAGTGCGCAGAATTGCTGACAAAGTAATTGAAAAATCCAAGGAAATTTATTTAGCATGTTTTAGAACATTGGTAACATGTTCCTTGCATGCTGCTGGTGTTGTTAGCATGTTTTAGCACACTGCCAATGTGTTTTCACATGTTTTAGCACATTAATGGTGTGTTTTAGCATGTTTTAGCACATTTTCGGTGTGTTTTAGCATGCTTCAGCACATTGTTGATATGTTAAAAAAAATCAGCAGATTTCTGTTGTGTTTTAGCACATCTATGGTGTTTTAGCATATTGTAATACATTTCTGGTGTGTTTTAGCATGTTTTAACACATTGCTGGTGTGTTTTAGCATGTTTACACATTGCTGGTGTGTTTGGGCATGTTTTAGCAAACTGCCGATGTGTTTTAGCATGTTTTAGCTCACTGCTGGCGTGTCTTAGCATGTTTTAGCACACTGCTGATGTGTTTTAGCATGTTTTAGCACATTGCTGCTGTTTTTGGCATGTTTAAGTGCATTGTTGGTGTGTTTAAGCAAGTTTTAGCACATTGCTGGTGTGATTTAACACCATTTAGCACATTACTGGTGTGTTTTAGCACATTTTAGTACATTGCTATTGTGTTTTAACACATTGGTAACATGTTCTTACATGTCTTAGCATGTTTTGGCATATTGCTCATGTGTTTTAACACATTTTAACAAATTGATGCTGTGTTTTAGCATGTTTTAGCACATTACTGGCGTGTATAAGCATGTTTTAGCACATAGCTGGTGTGTTTTAGCACAATGGTAATTTTTCTTGTATTTTGTTGATGTTGGTAACGTTTTAGCACATTGTTGGTGTTTTTAGCACATTTTAAAACTTTTTTGGAGTGATGTAGCATGTTTTAGCACATTGCTAGTGTGTTTTAGCATATTTTGGCACCTTGCTGGTGTGGTTTAGCATGTTTTAGTAAATTGTCGGTGTGATTTAGCATGGTTTAGCACATTGCTGATGTGACTTAACATGTTTAAATTCTTCATAACGATTTGGATAATTTATGTATTTATGTACGTGTGTACAAATGTGTTTGCATCTGAGCTCACCAATAAAATTCCTGACAAATATGTTGTTTGTGAATAAATAAATAAATAAATACAAATACATTTTAAAAATGAATAAACGAAGAAAATAAAAAACAAAAATAAGATTAAATAAAAACAAAAAAAACAAATAAAAAACACATGAGATTAAATACATTTATAAATAAAAATAAATAAATAAAAAAACACATAAATAAATAAATAAATACGTAAATAAAATAATATTAAGTAAAAAAAATAATTAATAAACAAATAAACAAACAAACACATAAATAAATAAATAAATAATATGATTAAACAAAATTAAACAAACAAACAAATAAAAAATAAATAAGATTAAATAAATAAAAACATAAATAAATTAATAAATCAAATATAAATAAATAAATACTGCAGGTTGAATGTAAACACAGCCTGCCACATCCATTCAGCCTGAGAGCTCCACAAAGAGGCAGTCTAACAACATCTCACAGCTGGTCTGCGCTGAACCCGGACGAACAAAACACGACTTATGCTGCGAACAATAGAATATGTATGTATCAAAACTAATAAATAGATACCAAGGCTCGGCCTGGCACGTCAGACACAATGGCTGGTATTAAAATAACTGGCTTGATGTCATTGTTCTCAGGCCAGTGTGTGGTTTATGTGTTTATGCCTGTATGAATGAGCCGGAGATCACAGAGCCGTCCTTGTCTGATACAGTGATGAGCCTTTCAGTCCCACAATATGCCCAGTATCTGCTAAACTCATTCAGATACAGCACTGATCTGATGCCGCAGAAATGTCTTCAAAACAACCCATCAGAAACGACCAAAAAATCACAGTGCAGAGACTCTCAAAGCATTTTACACACTGAAAATAACTTAGAGCTACTTATAGTATTGGGCTGCTGAATGCTTGACTCTGATTGGCAGATGAGCATTCTGAGGTTTATAGAAAAACGCACAGTTAAAGTAGTTCCGGCAGGTTTTGAGCGTATTACAGTTATCACTACGCTGAATGTTTTCAGTTATTTCACAGCTAGTATGGTTTAGCACATTGCTTGTGTGTTATTAACATGTTTTAGCACATCATCTGTGTGATTTAGCATGTTTTAGCACATCATCTGTGTGATTTTGCATGTTTAAGCACATTTCCGGCGTGTGATTTTGCATGTTTTAGCACATCATCTGTGTGATTTAGCATGTTTTAGCACATTGCCACTGTGTTATTAGCATGTTTAGCACATCATCTGTGTGATTTAGCA
>CAIGQQ010008344.1:301780-325717 GCA_903798035.1 Danio albolineatus
CCACTGTGTTATTAGCATGTTTAGCACATCATCTGTGTGATTTAGCATGTTTTAACACATTGTCACTGTGTTATTAGCATCTTTTAGTACATCATCTGTGTGCTTTTGCATGTTTTAACACATTGTCACTGTGTTATTAGCATGTTTTAGTACATCATCTGTGTGATTTTGCATGTTTTAACATATTGTTAGTGTGATTTACCATGTTTTAGTACATTGTCAGTGTGTTTTAGCACATTGGTAACAGGTTCTTACATGTTGCTGATGTTATTATCACATTTTATCACATTGCCAGTGTGATTTAGCATGTTTTAATCCATTGGTGACATGTTCTTGCAAGTTGCTAATATTGTTAACATGTTTTAACACATTGCTAGTGTGTTTAGCACATTGTCTGGGTGATTTAGCACATAGGCAACATGTTCTTGCATGTTGTTGATGTTAGTATGATTGGCACATCATATGTGTGATTTAGCATGTTTTAGCACATTGCCAGTGTGGTTTAAGCATGTTTTAGCACATCATCTGTGTGAATTAGCATGTTTTAGCACATTGTCAGTGTGCTTTAGCATGTTTTAGTACATTGCTGGTGTGTTTTAGCAAATTCTAGCATATTGGTAACATGTTACTTGCATGTTGCTGATGTTTTTAACAAATTTTATCACATTGCCAGTGTGATTTAGCATGTTTTAGTACATTGCCAGTGTGGTTTTAGCATGTTTTAGTACATTGGTAACATGTTCTGGCATGTTGCTGATGTTGTTAACATGTTTTAGCACATTGCCGGTGTGGTTTACCACACATTGCTGGTGTCTTTTAGCATGTTTTAGCATATTCTTGGTGTGTTTTAGCACATTGCCTGTGTGATTTAACATGTTTTAGCACATTGGTAACAGGTTCTTTCATGTTGCTGATGTTGTTAGCATGTTTTAGCACATTGCTGGTGTCTTTTAGCATGTTTTAGCATATTCTTGGTGTGTTTTAGCACATTGCCATTGTTATTTAGCATGTTTTAACACATTGGTAACATATTCTTGTGTGTTGCTGGTTTTGTTAGCATTTTTAAAACATTGCTGTTGTGTTTTTGCATGTTTTAGAATATTGGTAACATTTTAATATGTTGCTAGCATTATGCTGCTGACATTGTTTTAGCAGATTTATAACATGCTGCTACTAGCATATTTAAGCACACTGTTAGAATGTTTAGCATGTTGTTAACATGCCCTCTGATAATTAGTTAGACTATAGACAGACAGTTGCATGTTGCTGGTGTTGTTAGCCTGTTTTAGCACATTGCCGTCTTTTAGCATGTTTTAGCATGTTCAGCATAGACAGATATATAGGTTATTATTTCACATTTACACAGTTTACAGTATTTATACAAAACATACAGTACATGTACGAAGAAAAAAAAACCTTGATCTGATCTTGATCTCTTTTAGTATTATTTATATAGTGTTTATTAATATTATTTGAAATTATAAAAATATTGATATAATCTTAATTATGCAATTTTTGAAAATTCTAATTAGCTTTATTTTTATATTTCCTTATTCATTTTAGTAGGTGTTTGTACTTCAGCCTAAAATTATTTAATTTTACCTGTTTATCAAGGAACCCTTTATTAAGTTAAAGTTTATTTAATTATATTTAATTTAGCCTTCATTTTAATTAATAGATACACTCTGCAATAGATTCAGTTGTCTTTCAAATACATTTTTTCTTGCTAATAACATTACCTTGTATATATCCTGTGAGTAAAATATATAGTCTATAAATAAGTTGATTGAACACCCTGCCGGTTATTTAGCTATACAGCGCCATCTATCGGACACATTTTAGATATACACATATAAAACCAAAGCCATACTCAGAGGTTTACAGTGAGAAGGACACTGTAACAGTGAAGAGTGAATCTAAAAGACCCTCAATATACTGTTTAATATGCTATAAACTCAACATACTGCTCAGTGTCCTCAACACTAAAGCAGTATATGGTGTAATATTTTACTTTATGTAACCCTGTTATTATGTCTGAGTGTGTCATCGCATCCTGAGTGTAAATTATTGCACAAAAACCAATGAAAATGTACAAAGTGCAGTCAAATGTGCGAGACAACAACACTCCCTCTTTCAGGTTTCACTTCCTCGTGACCAAGCTTCAGCTTCAGTCAGCATTAAAAACAGAAGCAGGAACATTAAAAATGACCCTCTTATAGAGAAACAACAGAACTCAGGCTCTCACAGATGTGCTTTTGGCTTTTGCTGATTATTGGATGTCCGTGCGCACAGGTGGGTCGGGTTTATATACATATATATTATCAATGAGTTGTGCTGTAATATACTTTACTTCTTAACTTCTTAAACACTCTGCTGTCCCTTGGTGTTTTTCTCTTGTTTTTTAAATCAGGAAGGATTTTCTAGACAAGTAAAAATAGTTTTGTTTTCAGACATAGTGTCAAAATTAAGTTCCATAAAATCTGTCAATGCACGGGTAAGTAATATCGTAATCTTGTTTTCGGTTTGAAATATGGTAATCTTACTCACCCCATTGGCCGATTATCATGTTTAAATAATTTTGACTTCTTATTTCAATTAAAGTTTACATTACCTGACAAATGTCTTGTCGCCGATCAAATTTTTTACAAAAAACAAAGTGGCTTATATAAAAGGCAAAGGCCTCTAGATTACGCTTATTTTGCAAAAATAAAATATGATCATGTCTTGATATCAAATGATTAAGTGAGGACAGTGCGGTCTGACTCTGCTTAGACCAGGGGTGCCCAAACTACTTCTTATGAAGGGCCAAAAACTAAACTTGATTAAGGGTGGTGGGCCAAACTGTAAAGTTGTCCATGTAATTTCCTAATTTATTATTATAATTCATTATATAATTTAACTAATACTATAATTTATTACACTTAAAATACTTGTATTAATAGTTATACATTTTTGTACATTTTAGAAAACATGAACAATCCCATTGATAACATTAAAAAACGCTTGCTGATGTCTTCTGCGATGTCCATTGTTCATTAAGTGGCTGTATTTATTTATTTATTTATTTTAAATCTGATTCATTTACAACATTCATTGAAAATTTAAATTTCAGTTTGCTTTTTTTGTGCCTCACCAGTTAAAAAACAAAAGTTATGTTAAATTAGAAATGACAATCTCCGTTAAAGGCAGTCCCCCCAAAATTCCCCATCATTCTCCCTCTATTATTAGATGGGGTGGAGGGCCAAATCAAAAATTACTGTGGGCCAACTTTGGCCTACGGGCCCTAGTTTGGGCATCTCTGGCTTAGACTAAAGTCTCGTCACTGAACAGAAATAATGTCCAGTATAGAATATAAAGTCCTGCTGCAGTGGAGACAGAATGAATATTGTGTGTGACTCCCATGAGCTTGGAGGACTGCATCCACACATCTCTGCAATGACTCCAATAACGCATTAATAAAGTCATCTGGAACGGCAGAGAAAGCGTTCCTGCAGGACTCCCAGAGTTCATCAGAGTCTTTGGGTTCATCTTCAGCGCCTCCTCCTTCATCTTCATGCTCAGTAATGTTTATGTCTGGTGACTGGACTGGCCTATGCTTGACACTGTCTTCCTCCTGTCTTATTGCCAGGCATTTTGTTAGAAATACTTATATGCTTTATATGTTTGTTTCTATGTTTGTTTTCAGAATAGAAATCCCTTTTACTTTACTATCCCTTTAGAAAATACTTCATCATATACATTTTTGTAGATATTTGGACGGGAAACAAGTAAAACGAGCATTTTTTTGACCCAGTGAGCGATGCTGGATTGCCAGTGGTTATATTTTCTGTCACCTGCACAACACTGCCACATTTCTTTTAAACCATTTCCTTTAGAGATCTAATGTTGTCGAACTTCCTGAGGAAGTGCCGCACTTTACCTTTCACCGCATGGAAACATCTAATGTGTAAGTTTAACTTTTATTGCATCAGAAAGTCCTGACAACCTCATCAATTATTTCCTTTGCTCTGTGTTGTTGAGTGGATAAAATCTGAAAGAGAGCTAACATATTTCTTGAGGAAATGCTTAAAGGTGACCTTTCATGCCCTTTTTTACAAGATGTGAAATAGGTCTCTGATGTCTCTAGAGCAGGGGTTTCCAAACTCAGTCCTGGAGGGCCGGTGTCCTGCTGAGTTCAGCTCCAACCTGCTTCAACACACCTGCCTGCCTGGAAGTTTCAAGTATATCTAGCAAGAGTTTGGACCCTGCTCTAAAGCAAGGGTGCTCAGTAGGGCTGTGCAATTAATCACAATCGCAAAAAAAATCTTGATTTAAGCACATGCAATTTCTAAATCGTGTAAGGCTGTAATTTTATCTATTCATTTATTTAGATTTTTGTTTACGTTCTTGTGCGCATGATTTTAATATGTTAACCAATCAGAGCTGACGCAGCACACCGGGCAATTACAGCTAAGCTGAGTGGGAGAAAGATGTAAACCAATCAGAGCTCACTCTGCGCACTGAAGTTGAGCGCGAGAAGCGAATAGGTGGTTTTGATTTACTTTTAGTTTTTATTTATTGTTCTGACTGGAATTGAGGTTAGTTCATCTTTATGTTGTCTGTTTTTAACACAATTTATTACAGTTTTGTTGATCCAGCAGTGAGTGCTGCTGTGTACAGTATGTGTTTAACTAGAGCTGAGGTTACTTCATCTTCAGTTAGTTTATGTCGTCTGTTTTAAAGACCGTTTTACTACAGTTTTATTTATTTAACTTAGTACTCTGTTATTTCATTGTGAAATGTTTTGTTCTGTACTTCTTGTGCACTGAATACATGTAGAATGTGTGTGTGTAGCGCGTTTAAAAAAGCAAAAATAGTTGCCAAAATCGCAAATAAAATCACAATCGCAATATTCGCTCCAAAAATCGCAATATGATTATTTTGTCCATATTGTACAGCCCTAGCGCTCAAACCTTTTCTTATGAAGGGCCAAAAACCAAACTTGATTGAGGCTAGTGGGCCGAACGTAAATACAGTGTATATGGCATGGGTAATTTCCTAATTTATTTAATAATATTTTAAAACAACTAGAAAACATTGCTTTATATCAACTAATACAGTAGGGCTGCTCCAGACGCTCCGTAGATAAAACAGATAATGCAATTAGGAAACATTGCTCACATGTTGTAGTACTGTGGATGTTTAACCCGGGTTGTAAACTCATAAACAAACACTTGCGATCAGTTCATGAGATCAGCAAGTACTGATCGAGTCGTGAAATGTGATTATTGGCCAATACCGATCATGGGCAGATGGATCAGAGCATCCCTATAATACAGCATACATTACATTTTATTAAGAACTTATTACAGTGAAAACAAAAACAATATCATTTATAATAAATGCCTTATAAATGCCTATAACTTCTGTATAGTCCATACTTGATCTAACGAGTGACATTATTTATTGTACATTTTAAAAACCTGATTCATTTACAACATTTAAGTGATTTCACTTCAGTTTGCTTTTTTGTAGCTCAGCAATAAAACAAACAAACAAACAAACAAAAGGTCACATCAAAATAAAGACGACAATATCTTTTAAAGGCATTCACCCCCAACCCTCTTCATCATACTCACTCTCTTCTTAGATGGGATGGTGGGCCAAATCAAAGGTTACAATGGGCCAACTTTGGCCCGCAGACCCTACTTTGGGCATCTCTGCTCTAGAGTGTGTGTGAGTGTGAAGTTTCAGCTTAAAATATCACACTAATAATGTTAATAACGCTCCGAAATGGACTCTTTTAGGCTTTGATGCCAATTGTGGTGTTTTGGTGACTGTCGCTTTAAATGCAAATGAGATGGTGCTCTTTTTGAAAGAGGGCGGAGCTATAAATGCCTGTGTGTCAGTATAGTGGCAGACTCAACAAAAGAGACTAATGTCATATGCTAACGAGGGAGAGATGGTCACTAGTGGGCGGGGCTTTTTCCCCTCTGATGACATCATACAAAGGGAGAATGTCAATCAGAGCGTTTCTGCAGACTGATTCTATCAAGTCTGATTATAAACAATACTATTAATACGTTGATTATAAAATTAGGATTATATTCTCACACTGCTGCCACACGACTCTATTTAAACCCCTTATGAAAAAGATTTTTGCATAATAGGTCCCCTTTAATACCTAAATTGACATTGTGCTCTTATTTGCATATTAAACTTCTTTACAGAAAGCTCAAAATATCAGATCTTTATGGAGGAAGAAGAAAACCC
Organism: Danio albolineatus; assembly: GCA_903798035.1. Classification (NCBI taxonomy): domain Eukaryota; kingdom Metazoa; phylum Chordata; class Actinopteri; order Cypriniformes; family Danionidae; genus Danio; species Danio albolineatus. The sequence continues at coordinate 308,033 of CAIGQQ010008344.1, forward strand.
ACCCAACACCACTGCTAAACACACGGTTTCATCAGCTTCTGTGCATTTATCCCCACACCAGGAAACACTACTGGATAACGGTCAGTGTAAGTTGATTCTGTATTATCATGAGGTTAGATTGTGACGTGATGTTCTCTGTGTTTGTGTCTAAAGCATCAGACCTGTGTTGATTTGTGTGTACTCACTGGCAGCTGCGGAGGCTGATCTGTGTTTTGGCGCCTCCTGTCTGACCACAGCAGAACTGCAGCAGCACTGGAGAGCCGTCAAGCAGGAGTTCAGGAGCGTCAAGCTGCTGTTCGACATCCCCAGCGCCAGAATCGTCGCTCGAACCATCTCAAAATATGTGGTATGTTGAAGCTTACACTGGGGAAATAATAATAATAAAGGTGAAATCATGCTCTGCTTGAATATCTTTACCAAACTTTAATCTTCCCTCAAGTTTTTCTATCACAATAACTCATTAGTTTGGTGTCGGGCCTCCTTTTGCGGCCAATAACACATCAATTCATCTTGGGAAAGTCAGATATAAGTCCTGCACAGAGGCTAGAGGGATTTTGAGTCGTTCTTCTTCAGAGTAATGATCAGGTGACTATGTGATGCTGGTGGAGGAAAACCTTTTCTGACTCGCTCCTCCAAAACACCCCAAAGTGCTCAATAATATTTACCTCAGGGTTCTGTGCAGGCCATGGGAGATGTTCAACTTCACTTTCATGTTCCTCAAACCACTCTGTCACCAGTCTTGCTGTGTGTATTGGTGCATAATCATCCTGATACACGCCACCGCCTTCAGGATTTAATGTTTGACCCATTCCTTCAGAATAGTTGGGTAGTCCTGGGCAGTGATGTGACCATCTAGCAGAAGTAATGCATACAGGGAACCCATGATATTGCTGCCCAAAGCATCACTGATCCCCCATGCTTCACTTTATGCATGCAACAGTTGGGGTGGTATGCTTCTTTGGGGCTTTTCCACACTGTAACTCTCCCGGATGTGGGAAAGACAGTGAAGGTGGACTCTTCCGAACATGTACAGTACATGTTACACATTATCCACAGCCCAAGATTTTGGCTGCTGGCTCCATTGAAACTGATGTTTGACATTGGCACGCGTGGCCAAAAGTTCGGCTTTAGTAGCAGGCCATGTACATTAACCCTGTGGAGCTCCAGACCGACAGTTTTGGTGGAAACAGGAGAGTCGAGGTGTACATTTAACGCTGCAGTGAGTCGGGCAGCTGTGGTCTCATGTTTTTTGGATACAATCTGGGTTAGCACCTTGACATCCCTGTCAGATGGCTTCCTCTTACATCCACAGTTACTCCTGTTGAATGTGGCTCTTCTTCTTGGTGGTTTGCTAACATTAGTCTGGATAGCTCTAAAGCTGCGTTCACACTACAAGCGACTCGCAGCGGCAAATCGACCACCGACTGTTCATTTCAACAGAGAGTGAGCAACTTCTGGCTACCTCTGTCTAGCAACAGCAACTGAGAATCCTTCAACTTTATGCAAATAAAGAGCAACTTTCTTAAGCGACAGCCAATAGGAGCGTCAGCAGAGCTCATGTGATCCTCTCTCAGCTCCTGCAGCAGCTGGTTGTATTCTCAGTGCTGCAGACTAACAAAGATCAGCGTTTGCAGCAGAAAAACACACTTTATTCTTGATCATCTTTATGATCAAGCGTTTTATGTGGGGATTACATTCATTTTTAGCTTTGAGTTAGTGAACAATGTTTACCTTTAGCAGCATGTAAACTCACTCGCTCTCTGAATATTACCATAAATGTTACCTCAAGGTGGGAACGTCGACTAAAGCCTCATTCACACTACAAGTAATTCACAGTAGCAAGCGACCGTTCATTTCAATTGAAAGCGACTGTGGAGTGACTTCCAGTGACCTTCATCTAGCGACAGCGCCTGTTGGCGACCAGTTGGGCGTGTCGAGCGACATGACAAAGTTGAGAATACCTTCAACTTTTTGCAAATGAAGGGTGACTTTCTTAAACGACAACCAACAGGAGCACCTGTAGAGCTCACGTGATCGTGATCGTGTTGTATTTACCTACAGACCTGCGTTTGAAGCAGGCCGCCACCCAGAGCGACAAGCAGCTACAAAGTCGCTGCTATGAGGCATAAAACTTGCTGTCCTGCTCACAGATGCGCCAGCGAGACGCGCACTAACAATTTGTCCTGTTTTGAACTCTGATAATGTTGTGTTCATTGCAATATTTTAAACAAAACTGTGCTAATCATCTGAAAATTAAACCTTCACGCTGAGCTCTTACTGGTGGTATGAAGATCAAAGAAGATTGGCCAAATTTAGGCATGAAACCTCCAACGCTTAATTGGCCAGTGTTTTCAGTTACATTGTCCAAATTGTTTTTAGTTTTAAAAACGGGGTTTTAGCATGAAAACGATCCGCGTCCACACTAGCGTTTCACCCAGCGTTTCTGAACACATCTCCGTCCACACTACTCCACCAAAAACGTATATCACGTGACCATTCGCGCACTCTGGGCATGCGCGTTCAAGTATAAACAGGAAGCATGTGTCTCGCTCGGCATTCTAAATAGGGCTTACGCCGCTTGAAACGCGAGTGCTTGAACAGTAGCTTGCCTCTTGTGAATATATGCAGCTGTTGTAGTAAAAAGGCAGAGTTTAACTGCACAATGGCACCTAAAACGGACAATAGTGCAAACAACGCTCCCATTTCTGTGTCCATGTTGTTGTTTACAGTGAAGGCTGGTCTGAGGTGTTATAGTCATGTGATAGGGGCTTGACGAATAAGGGAAGGTTACGCAATGACCCAAAAGCCCCAATCGAGTAGCGAATCTCAGCAGCCACGCCTCCGTTTACAGACGTCTCCGTTTCCCCCATCCACACTGAGACGGAGCAGCAGCGCTTTAGAATGAAAACGGCCTCTCCAGCGTTTCCAAAACGCTCCGTTTTCGGGGCTCGAAAACTCCAGCGTAGTGTGGACGGATGGCGTAACCGTAGCAAAACTTATGCGTTTTAAAACGAAAATGCATTAGTGTAAACGGGGCCTGAGTAAAACTGCTACGTCTTATTCCATGTGTGTCCTGCAGGTCTACCAGGTTGTGGTTATTCGCTCGGGCAGTTACGACTGTGAGCGCGTGGCTATCGAGCGTCGCTACTCGGACTTCCTCCACCTCCATCAGGAGCTCCTGTCCGACTTCAGCGAGGAGCTTGAAGACATTGTGTTTCCCAAAAAGAAGATGACGGGAAACTTCTCTGAGGAGATCATCGCTGAGCGCCGCGTGGCTCTCAGAGACTATCTGACCCAGCTCTACACCCTCCGCTTCGTCAGAAAATCCCAAGCGTTTCAATCCTTCTTCACTCATCAGGAGCTAAAATCTGCATACGATCTCCTGCGGGGCGGACGCTTCTCCCGGGCCCTCGAGGGCCTCCAGAAGGTGTTAGTGCTTCAGGAGAAACTGTCTTCTCATGATCCTACATTAGTGATACCGACATTGTGTGCCATATTGGTTTGCCAGAGGGATCTCGAGGACTTCGAAGCTGCCTTTCAAACAGGTAGAAAGGCTTTGCCCACAGTGAGGAGATATGAACTGCGAAGGCATCACGGGCCCCTGCTGGAGGCTCTGGTTGATCTGGGATTCAGCCTGGAGATGCCTGTGGCTCAGTTACAGGATGAGCTGACCAGAGTTAATGACTCTCCTTGTGGGAAAGAGACACAGATGTCCCTTAAAGAGCTGGTGGTGCAGGAGTTTGTATGATCAGGCGCTTCAGGATTTTTAAAAAAATTGGATTTTTGGCGACTATGATGATTATGTAGCGAGTAACATGTGGTGTAACTTCACTGCATTTCTTTGACTGTTTTGCTGTGAACGCATACACAAATGTTCATTCATTTATTTTCCTTCAGCTTAGTCTCTAATTTATTAGAGGTCGCCACAGTGGAATGAACCGCCAACTATTCCAGCATGTGTTTTACGCAGCGCATGTTCTTCCAGCTGCAACGTTGTTATTGTTTTGCACATTTCCAATGGAGAAAAGACAGTTCTTGGATGAAGGGTTTGGTTTGGTTCAGCTCTGGCTCTCTAACGCAGTCCTGAAGAAATGTTTATGCTGCCAGAGAGTCTCCTTAAGAAGAGCAATAATGTGCTACTACATTATTCTGTATGTCTAAATATATAAAACTGTGTGCAGGAGAGACAGAGTATGCGAGAAAGCAAATGAATCAAGCATTTCACATTTAATTTATCTCAAAAAAGATAAGACGAGAGTACAACCAGCAGCTTATGTGAGATGCTAATACTCTAGAATCACTACTAGGGCTGTACAATATGATGATAGATTGTGTGTGTGTGTGTCTGTATATATATATATATATATATATATATATATATATATATATATATGGACAAAATAAAGTCTATCATTTCATATTATGCTCTATCATTTATTATGTGTTGTCGCAAAATACATTGTTTACTAATACTTGGTGATCATTTATTGGAGCGCAATATTACACACCACTATAGTGATGCAGACAGAAACATGAATAACATCAAATAAAATACATTTAAGCTATTTTAAATTTAAGCTATATTTTAAAAATGAGTGTGAAATGAGTAAAATGAGTGTATATGGGTGTTACCTAGTTCTGGGTTGCAGCTGGAAGGGCATCCACTGTGTAAAACATATGCTGGATAAGTTGGCGGTTCATTCCGCTGTGGCGACCCCAGATGAGTAAAGGAACTAAGCCGGAGGAAAATGAATGAATGAATGAATGAATGAACTGTTACCACAAATACTTTGGCCACCATGGCAGCCATCTTGCAAATATCAACACTACACCAATGTACAAACTGTACCATTTTGTGACATCATTTAAATGACAGTTTAATCACTCACCTGAAATATAAATATGATGAATATGTCCGTCCCACTGTGCTTGTCTTATGAAGCTCCAGAAGCCAGTTCTTTCTGCACATGTGAAGCCTTTCACATAGAAACAGTACAGTTGTAGTGAATATATACACAATATAATTACCATAAGGTATTTACATGCAAGTTACTTTAAAAATACCACAATGGAATTGTTATAGTACTTTAAAAAACGTGAAATAAATATAAAACAGTGCTTTAATTAAATCAAATTACCTAAAATGTGGTTTAAAAGAGAGTTATAATGTTATAATATTCAATTACTTCATATCAAACATACGTTAACCCAATATTTGAATATATTACGGCGGATAACTGTTAGTTATGCAATTATACGACGATAAATATAAATAATATAAATTAATTGCTATAACTAATGTCTGTATTTACGAAAATCCTCAGTAAGAAAACAAACAGCAACTTTTTAGTTGTATAGAACTGTTATTTGCCAGGAATAAACTGTAAGCTGAGCAGTTTGTACACAACAAAGTAAAACTCACCTCAGTAATGAATCCCGCATGTGATTAAGAGCTGACGCCTTTAATTAAGTAAATTTAACCACACAGGAAGGGGTTAATGTGCCACTTCAGACGTGAGCAATACAACGCCGATACATTCGACAAAACGGTATGTAGCAAATCAAATTAATGTAAACTATATTATATAATATAGACTGACATTAACTTAAACGCTTTATTATACTATTATACTACAAACATATATGATAAAACTGTAAATATTGTCAGTCGATGTGTGTTGAGCGACTCGTTGAGTCTTGCAGATATCGCTAGTGCGCATGCGCAGAACTCATGCGGACTGCTATTTATTTTAGCAGCTCGTGCTACACAAAGTAATGCTGCCAGTGTGGAAGACATAACTCACAGAAAAACTCTTTATATCTCTTTTCATTTACTTAAAAACGTGTAGTTTGGCTCTGCTCTGAAATGGCGAACGACGGTGGAGCGAAGCTGTCGAAAAACCTCCTGCGGATGAAGGTAAGTAATGTTAGCAGATACTCGGATTTGATTATGATGATCTGCTGATTGAGATTATACTGAAATGTCCTCATGTTTGAGATCTGTTTTGTTTTGAGCTGAAAGCAGTTGATCAGTCACGTGTTGTGCAGCGAGTGATTGACAGCTGTCTGTCTCTCTCTGTTTGTGCACGTGTCTTGTCTTCTCATCTTCTCTGTCCATCGTTTAATCTGCCATCTCACATATCCATCCGTTCTGTCCATTAATTATCATTTTAGGCAGAAGAAGTCTTATCAGTCAATGTTTATGTTTCAGTGCCATCATTTGTCCCTATTTTAATTCTAAAATCTCCAACACATAGTCTAGTAGAGTGACTATACATATACATGTGCACAGAGATTAGACATGTCAACTATGTTACTGCTCCAGTCTCCTCCACAGTTCAGACATGAGCTATAGGTGATATGAACAAAACTATATTGGCCGTAGTGTGTGTGTGACTGAAAGCAGATGATCAGTCACGTGTTGTGCAGTGAGTGATTGACAGCTATCTGTTTGTGCACGTGTCTTGTCTTCTCTCCTTATGTCTGTCCCTCATTTTATCTGCCATATCGCATATCCATCCATTCTGTCTATTAATCTGTCCATCTTTTCTTCTGTAATGCGTCTGTATACTGATCTCTCACCACCTGTCTGTCAATCAATCTGTCTTTCTGTCCTTCCCTCTGTCTGTCCATCTTTTCATCTGTTTACGTGATTTATCTTGTCATTTTTATTCTTTTAGAAAATCTCCTTTTCCATCTTATTTTTATCTGTCTCTTTTTCTTTCTGTCCATCTGTCCCGGTTTGTTGTGTCATTTGGTCTGCTCATCATTTTTATCTACCTCCATCTGTCAATCAATGTCTTATTTTGGCTATCAACCTATTGATCTGTCCATCTTTTCATGTCCATCAATCTTTTCCTGTTTTTCATCTGTCCGATATCTACCTCCTGTCTGTCTGTTTGTTGTCAGTCTGTCTGCTTGCCATTTGTTTTTAATCTGTCCATCTTCTCATCTGTCCATCCTCTGTAGTTCATGCAGAGAGGATTGGATGCGGAGGTGAAGAAGCAGCTGGATGAGGAGGAGAAGCGGATCATCAGTGATGAGCACTGGTTTCTGGATCTGCCTGAGCTCAAGGCCAAAGAGTGAGACTTTAGGAGATGTTATTTACTTTCACTCTTATTCCTGTGAATGGACTCCTAATGAATGAAGTTATTGTGCATGACAACAAATATTTATGGAAACCCATTTCTGCCATATATTTGTATATATTTCGGCGAATAACTGTTAGTTATGCAATTACACGACGATAAATATGAATAATATAACTTAAATGCTCCAACTAATGTCTGTATTTACGAAAATCCTCAGTAAGAAAACAAATAGCAACTTTTTACTTGTATAGAACTGTTAGTTGACAGTAATAAACTGTAACCTGACTAGTTTGTACACAACAAAGTAAAAACTCCCCTCAGTAATGAATCCTTCCTGTGATTAAGAACGAACCGACGTGTTTAATTAAGTAAATTTAACCACACAGGAAGGGGTTAATGTGCCACTTCAGACGTGAGCAATACAACGCTGATACATTTGGCAAAATTGTGTATAGCAAATTAAAGTAAACTATATTATATAATATAGACTGACATTAGCTTAAACACTTTATTATACTATTATACTAAAAGCATAAATGATAAAACTAATTATTGTCAGTCGATGTGTTGATTTAAGGAAACCCATTTCTGCCATACATAAAAAAAAAATCCTGAATCAAAAACAACCCAACACTTTACTTAACTAAAGGGGCAGTTCACACAACAATGAAAACTGTCATCATTTACTCGCTCTTGACTTTAAAAAAAAAAACGTTTGAGTGTCTATGTTGTTCATTACAGCACAAAAGAAGATGAAAACCTGTAACCATTGGCTTCCATAGTAAGAAAAAGCAATAACTATGACAGTCAATGGTTACCGCTTTCCAACATTCTTCAAAATACTTCATTTTATGCTGGAAAAAATGAGAATAATCGCAATGTGGTTTGGAACCTGTCGAGGGTGAGTAAGTGATGGCGTTTTCATTTGTGGCTGAACTAAGTTTTCCGTTTAAAATGATTTAATGCCAAAGGTGTAGGATATTGACTGAAAAAACAAGCAAACACACAAACAATTACATAAAATACACACATTCATGTTTTTATAGATCAGAGATGGCTAAACTAGGGCCTATAGGCCAAAGTCTGCCCATGGTAACCTTTGATTTGGCCCAACATCCCTTCTGAGAACGGGATTTAATATTACAAATTTAATGTAACCTTATATTTTGTTTAAAAATATAATTTTTTTTGTTAAGCTACAGAAAGCAATCTGGAATCAAAGGTTTCAATGTAAATGGGGTATATTACTCTGATTTAGTTAAAAATGTACATATGACGGATAGAGGACAATGCAGAGTCTTTGGTGAGTGAATCAAGGCAAAGGCAGCCTCTGCTTGACTGTGTATTCAGCATTGCAATAAGTCATCATTAAAAAAGTGATACTGCATTGGTTAATGCGATTCAAAGTAATGTTTTCTATTTTTTTAATATATTGAAATTAAATTAGGAAATTAATCATGGTATACTTATTTGGTTAAATTTGGTTTTTGGCCCTTCATACGAAAAGGTTTGGGCACCACTGTTCTAGATAAATGAGGCCAAAACCACCCAGTAGGTGGCGACAAGTCCCTAACAGATTCGGTCAGAAAATAATCAAGCTATTAATGTATTATTGAATCGTCCAGAAATGTCCTCTCTGATGCAATCTGTCGTTAGCAAACAAATGTTTCCTTGTGAACATCTGATCTCTAATTTTACAACATGACAAGAAACACTGAGAATTTGTACGTTTTGGACAGAAACCACATCATCGAGGAGAGAAGTTTCGTTCCCTGTGAGGATCTGGTTTACGGCAGAATGTCATTCAAAGGCTTCAATCCTGACGTCGAGGTACGGCTTTTATCAGTTTACTGCTTGCATTGTTAATTTTTCTCAATTATTGCGTTTATGTTATTACAGCAAAACTTAACGAATAAGTTAAAGGCACAATTTGTATGACTCTTATATATTAAAATATTCAAAAGCTACTAGAATAGTGTTTTATATATTTTTTTCTGACTTAAACCACAACTCCCATAATTCCACGTTCCTCATCAAGATACGCCTTTGTTTGTTGTGAACACACGCCCTCTAGTGGTGAAAATTGCACACTGTGCCTTTAAGAATGAACTGAAAATGCACATCTTGCTTAAATTGTTTGTTTTAACCACTTAAGTCTCAAATTCGGTTATCAGATTAGCGACCTGTAATCTAAGTGCGGTTTATTCACTAGTCTGAATCTGTCGCAGAAACTAATGTTACTAATGAACGCACCCAGAGAGGAAGAGGATGATGAAGAGGAGGAAGAGAGCATGAACAAAATGGAAACTGATATCACAGACGAAGAGATGGCCAAAAGGTGAGCGAGGACATCTGTAATATCTATAATCTACACATCTGTGATCTAAAAACAGAGCATAGCGAAACAATTTTACCAATTACTTCGCTAAAGCAATGTAAAACAGCACATGCTAGCGCCCCCTGCTGGTCACAATTGTGTAAACTCAACAAACTCAAGCAAAACATACATTAGAATTGACTCTCGAACATATTACGAAGTTTAAATTTAAAGTTTAACCTATGAATAAACTTGGCTTATTATCTAATGTGATTTAAATGTTAAGTCTTCGGCTAATATGCTTTCATTTAGATGTTTTCGAGGCTTATATATTGTTTGTTAAACTGCTAAACAGGCCAACAAGAGACCATTAGCTGTTTTTAACTATTATTTCTTTTAATTTTACACATCTCATTAAAATATTTGACAAATTCGTAAAACTAATTATGTTCTAACTATGAAACCTGTTTAGTTATTGGCCACTGGGGGGCGACCTTAATGAATCTGACCGATTTTTGTAGGTTTTACATTACACAGATCGCCCCCTAGTGGAGAAACAATTTTGAAACCATATTGACTTTAACGAAGCTCCATTTTAATGAAATCCTGCGAGTTTGTCAATTTGACATGCGCTCCGAGACCACTGGTTCGATACTAAAAATTCATAAGGGTTTCGAAAGCGAACATCGCAACTAGAGGAAGTCGTTGATTTATGCTTTTACTTTACAGATATCAAAGTTTGGTCGAGAGCATGAGGAAAAAGTTCGCCAAGAAACGGGACCGCGGCGCCATCTCAAACAAAGAGGACGTCAACTGCAACGTCGCTGATGATGTTAGACCCAAACGAGCTTTCATGAAGCCGCAGGATTGAGACTTTTTTATCTGTAAATGCTTTATTTTTTTTATGCAACTGACATTTTTTTTATTAATAGTTTTTTTCTGTTTGGTAACAGCAAATGCATTGTTAAAAGACTGTCTTTTTATGGGAAAAGCACTAGTGGATGGTGCACTAGTAACATCTGAAGGGTTTCTTGACAATTAAATGTACCATCATTGAAAACAGCAGTAGATCCTTCGGTTTCTTAACCAATTCTTTAAAAAAATGTGTGAGACTTGTGTGTGTTGTTTTTTTGTTAATTGGAAATAACCATTGAGGTATTGAGACATTTTTTTTTAACCAAAAAAGCTGTTTAGATGACCCTTACCCCTCATTTTGCGCATTCATGTGAAAAGGTAGGGGTGTCCGAATTCTCTTTAGCTTGAAGGCGTAGGGCTACGGGGAAGGGCTTGATACCCCTTCAAATAGAGATTTTCCAGGACCACACTCAAAACCAAATTTCCCCGAATTTTCATGAGTTTACATAGATTAATATGGCCACAGTGTAAATGCACAGTACATTTACGAGCTTATTACCACATTATCGTCAATTTAAAATGGGCCCGCAGGCCATCTGCGGCCCGCAATCAGTTTAGTGGCGGCCCGCGAGGCTTTTTATAAATATTAATAGAATCTGGCCGCTGTACAAAAAATAAACGCAATTCAATAAATAACCACCGGGTGTCGCTATCACGTGCCTTCAATTAGGCAGCATTTTCTGTTATGACATAAAACGAATCGACCAAACTGAGGGAAACATAATTGATAACCACGTTTTGGTGAGCCATGGCACAACCAAGAAAAAGTAAAATCAAAAGCACAACATCACTGTTCATATTAACAAAGTTTATGGTGAGTAAAATATATATTATGATTTTAAAATGTAGAAAATAATTCCATAATAATACCACGCACACACACACACACACACACACACACACATATATATATATATATGCGCGTGTCTGTGAAATTGTAAAATTTGGCCCACGACCACGTTTTGTTTTTTGCATCTGGCCCTCGGCCCAAAAACTTTGGACACCCCTGTCTCAGATTGATAATTCACACTATGTGCTCGTTATAAGCGCTAATTTGCCTCAAATTTCAGCCATTTTTCTGTGATTTCAAATAAAAGCTCAACAAGTAGACATTGCATTTCAAACGTTTGCATTTCCACCCCTCCTAGAAAATCATCGTCACGTAAACGAATGTGCGAAACGCCTAAAATCCACCTGTTTAATGTGGAATCGGTGTGGCGAGTTCTGCAGGCTGGACGCCGCTCAGAAACATTCTGGAGAAGATATTATCAGACACTGCTGTCGGACAGTATCTGTACAGTAAAGTCAGCACCCACGCTCCGGCCCCGGGGTAGTAGCAGTGTTTTGGGTTGGAGGACAGTATTGCGTGCTTTAAAGACTGCAGAAACGGCCCCTTGTCTTCGCTTGATGCTGAAGACATGTCCAGCAGCCGCTTCTGCATCGAGTGAATGTATTCTTCACCATAAGAGTCCTTCACCTCCTCTGACAAACCGCTGAAGATCTGCTGCTGAGCGCGGTCCCACTGCTCGCTGCTGCCCAGGATATCTGCAAAATCACACAGGTTTAGATGTTTAGAAGATCTGGCAATACGAGTGGGTCATAATTCACCTTAGACCAATAGATTTGGTATGGTTTTACGCATGATGGAGATATATTTAACCAAACAGTCACAGATGCAGTATGGTGCAGGTCATTCCTCTGGGGAAAATTGTCTGAGACAGAATTTATATGAAAGAAGGTAATTAATTTCCTCACAATTGTAAATTCATCACAAAATTCAGACTTTTGTCACAACTACAAACTCATCTTGCGATTTGTGAAGGTTTTCTCAGAGTCTTCTAAGATTAAGGCCCAATCCCAATTCTATTTTTGTTCACCTATCCCTTCCCCTTGGCCCTCAAAACCGAGTGTGAAGGGGAAGGCCTTCAAAATTTACCCCTAAGAAGTGGGACAGCACTACAGCACCTGCACACATCATCGTATGTCATCACGATCTCTTGCTTCATATGAGATCCACGACCGCGACTGCTGGAGTTATTCCAGTTGTGTTATTGTTTGGTGTTTATCTTCAGGAAATCACTGAAGGCGTTTATCATGTTATCCTAACGATCTAATGTGGTAATAAGATCGTAACTGTACTGTGTATTTACACCGTGGCCATATTCATCTATGTAAACACACGAAAACCACATTAAGGCTACGTTCACACTGCAGGCAAATGTGGCCCGAATCAGATTATTTTGCCCACATGTGACTCAGGTCTTGACAGTGTGAACAGCCCAAACCGCATGGAGTCTGATCTTTTCATGTCAGATTTGTGCCACTTTCATATGTAGTCTTAAATCAGACACAGATCTGATGTTCTGTGACCGCAGTGTGAACGCTTATGTCAGATTTCATGTGACTTTTACATCATCTTTGAGCGACATGCGTCATCATTCTGTGCTGCAGACGTCATCTACTCCTCAGCAGCAGCAGAACGGCACACAGGGCGATTATTTTACCACAGAAAGTTTGTTTTTCTTTTTAAAAAAGATTTTGAAGGCAAAACTGGAGCTTGTTTACCAATCTGGTAAACGATTGGGGCACGGGTTGATCGCGAAGCTGTGTCGGGGGTGTTGCGGATAGGGGATCCGTGCTCAAAGGAGGGGGCACTTTCGTTTTAAGGACGAACTTTCTCTCTGAGAGAATAAAGTGCAGGTGCTCGAGCACCCAAACCCCCTTCTGCACATGTCTGCTGTTTATAACAATGAAATAACTCTGCAATCAGAGATAAACCAACTCCACCTTCACAGGTCAGTCTGCTGCTCATTAACCCTTGATGAGTTCACTACAGCGGTGGTCAGATAGACGTGCACCGCTGCTGTCATAAATCACAAATGATCAGTGTTTTCCATCACAAGAGACTTATTTTAGGTTTCAAACACATTAGCAGTAGTAGAACCACCCTTTACAGTTCATCAAATACACCACGGCTGTCTGTGAAAGGGGTAATAATTACATTAAGCATGACAGCGTGCTTCAGTACACACATTGTGTGGATAATTAGACATTCTGTGCTGTCCGTACCTGCACTTTTGCGCACGCGGGTCAGTTTAGGACCATGATCTGTTCACATTGCACATCTGATACTGCAGTGTGAACAGCTGTGCAAAACAATCAGATCTGAGAAAAAATCAGATTTGAGCACTAAGCCTCGCAGTGTGAACGTAGCCTAACATTATAGCAGACACTGTGAAAGCTCATTCCCAGCCACTAAACATTACTGACAGGGTATTCCAGTGTCATCGAGTGACAGAATATTGTGGGACTGCTGTACAGAAGTGATTATTATGGATTACAGATTTTATTTTAGCATTTTTTTAAACCATGCTGGTAAAACAGGAGTGCGTAAAAATTCGTAACAATGACAAAAAAAATTTGTGCATCTCCTTACTTCCGGGGTCAGCAATCCTGCCGTTGTGGATGGTGTATTCTGGGAAATTTTCTTACCCCTTGGTTTTGAGTGTGGTCCTGGAAAATCTTCGAAGGGGTATCTACCCTTTGCCCTTAGCCCTACGTCTTCAAGCTAAAGAGAATTGGGACACCACTACCCCTTCACTGGAACTTAGTGTGGATTCTAATATGGTTTATACTCACTGGTTCTGAAAGCTCCTGGCTGAACGGTGATGACTCTGACCCCCCAGCGGGACAGCTCTTGTCTGATCGCTCCGCTGTAAACACTCAACGCTGCTTTCGACGCACCGTAACCTGCAAACCCAACAAGAGGAACTTCTCCTGGGGGAAAACAAACCATTACGATGCTGGTTGATGTCTTGCAATTTATTACCACATTTCTGTGTCAGTAATGTGTCTGTTCTCTTCAAAGTGGGATGTAAATGATCAAGCATTACCTGCCATACTGGTGATGTTGATTACTCTTCCTCTGGATTGTCGTATCAGAGGCAGAAATGCTTGCGTCATCGCCACGCTGCCGAGGAAATTCACATCCTGGCACGCTTTATACATTTTCATTGGCAGAATTTCCCCATCGCAGACGTATCCCAGCACTCCTGCATTGTTCACGAGAGCCCAGAGTCCTGCACGCGACAGACACATTAAACTGAATGACAGCACTTTGGGCCCTATCATACACCCATAAGGTGGAAGATTTGCTGCTATTTTCAGACCAGCGCAACAGTAATTTTCACGTTTTGCTCCACGTTGTTTAAATAGCAAATCCATTTGCGCCACTTTGTGGACTCATGGGTGTGCTGGTCTATAAAGGAGGTGTGTTAATGCGCATTGTTGGTGAGTTGCTATTTTGAGAAACTGAAATAGACCGCGCCATTGACCAATTAAAAGCTGCTCTAAAGTCTAGCAGAGCATGTTAGTTATGCGCCTGTGCATGACCAAATGCTTTATACACACAGGATGTACAGCAACACACAAATATCTTTACATAAGATGAAACATTAAAGGATTAAAATCTTTTAAAAAATTATTATATTTTCTACATTAATATAAACAGCACTGCCGCCATGCTTCACCTCGGGGGGCTTTTTCAGTTCATTCATGATGATCTGCATTAGTATAATGTTATTATTATTAACAGTAATATTTATTCTATGCATATCTATATTTGTTTTAATAAAAACAAGTGTAGATTTGTCCATCTCAGGGGTTTTGGAGACGTCTGCATCACCATATGGGGCACCATATGGATATAACTCAGCTGTTTGACCACACTTTGTTATTATTGTTCATTTATTCCTTTGCTGGAGATTAGAACTGAATTTTGGCACAAATCTTTGCGCTTAACAAGTATGTAGGCTAATGGAGTCTTTAGTGGAGTGAGTTTCCACCGTTTCCTCACTCCACCAAAGTAAAGGAGTAAAGTAAAGAGTAAAAGTAAAGAGGCTGAATGGAAGAAGCTCGTTCTTTATCCTCGTGCTGCAGATGCTCTGTTTAACCATTTTCTCGTTCAGTTTTTACACTTACAAAGTCCACCATGTAAAGAGCGACACGCCTTTAATGCTTTCAGGCCATGAGCTTTAGACTTTGAGCTTAGATCGTAAAATAGAGCCTTTTGCGTTCATATAATTGTATTATCAAGCAACGAAACATGAAGTTTTTATGAGTGAATAACTAAATCATTTATTGAAAATGAGGCTAAAATAAATGTGTTGTACAAATTAATGTTAGATTTCTACATTTAGCATCAACACTAGTAGTAACAGTGAATTTTACAAAGTTCTGAATATTTTACAATTTATTTTTATTCAGCTGATTATTTCTTCTAATAAATAATATTCAAATTAATTTTATTTTGAATATAATTACAGGTTTTAAGTTCTGTTTGTCAAAACCCAAAGTGTCACACAATGCTGTTTATGTAAAAAATGGAAAGCAAATTACATTTACCTCCTCCCCTTTATGGCTGATCTGAAAAACGGTCCGATCCGTGACTAAAAAAACCATAATATGATGCAAACCGTGAGATTTGTGATCCGTTAAACCACTAGTTAACAGTCTCTGTATTTTGTGTTTATTTGTTTATGTGTGTTTATTTACGGTGGTGAATTGGGTCCCACTTTATATTAAGTGTCCTTAACTATTATGTACTTGCATCAAAAAATAAATACAATGTAATTACTGTGTTTATAATGTATTTAAGAACACTTGTGGTGCTCTTGAGGTGGGATATGGGTAAGGTTTGGGACTGGTTTGGTGGTATGGGCAGGTTTAAGGGTGGTTTAAGGTGTAAGGGATGGTCAACAGTGTAATTACAAAAATTAATTACAGACAGTTATTTAATCAAGCATAAGTACAGCTTAAAACATGTATTTACACAATATGTACATTGTAAAAAAAATAATTTAGGTGCAAGTACATATTAGTTAAGGCCACTTAATATAAAGTGGGACTGTGAATTGCATTATGGAATGTTGATCTCTGATCTGTCGACTTTTAATTTTGAAAATTCAACTCTTCAGTTTGACAGTGACTTTAAGTGACATTTTAGTATTCTGAAATAATATGTTTAATAAATAATATGTAGAGAAATAAGTAAGTAAAATAACAGAAAATGCACTGGTAGTTTATTAAAAGTCTTGTGTAGTGTAATATACAACACCAACCCAATCAATACAGCACTTTACACTATTAAAATGTTCATAGAAGTCACTTTTTAAGATTAAAAGTTGTCAGAAGAAACATCAAAATGCGACTCAAAAGCAGAAATAAACAAGGAGAAATCCGAAAAATAAAAACATAAATAT
Source organism: Danio albolineatus (assembly GCA_903798035.1). NCBI lineage: Eukaryota > Metazoa > Chordata > Actinopteri > Cypriniformes > Danionidae > Danio > Danio albolineatus. The sequence continues at coordinate 324,616 of CAIGQQ010008344.1, forward strand.
GGAAATCTGCTAATTTACGGATATTTTTAACAGCGTGTGTTCTGATCGGCTGTTTTGTTGATCGTAATCTAACCCGAATCAAGATTCCCCATCAGATGTCAACAACACACTCGACAGTTGTGTCTGTACCTGTTTTGCCAGTTTGGCTCCTGATGAACTGATGTGCTTGTGTGATCTGTGTGTTGTTGGTGATGTCTAACTGCAGGACAGTGAGGTTTACAGATGCAGTTTCCTTCAGTTTCAGAGCTCCAGGGCTGAGTTCATCCAGAACGCCAGCAAACACGCGCATCCCCGCACGGTCCAAAACCAGGGCCAGTTCATGACCAAACCCCGAATCACAACCTGCACGACAAAACACACTAAAAACTCAAGATTCAAAGTGTTTATTGTCATATTATGCACAGCAAGGTGCAGTTTCCCTGTACGATGACATTCTGATGACTTATCCAGTCAATTTCTTTTTCACATATTTCCCAAATGATGTTTCTCAGATTCAGGAATATCTCACAGTATTTCCTCTAATATTTTTTCTTCTGGAGAAAGTCTTATTTGTTTTATTCTGGCTAGAATAAAAGCAGTTCTTAATTTTTTAAACCCATTTTAAGGTCACCATTATTAGCCCCCTTCAGCAATATTAGTGTTGGATTGTCTCCAGAACAAACCACTGTTATACAATGACTCGCCTAATTACCCTAACTTTACCCTAATTACCCTAGTGAAGCCTTTAAATGTCACTTTAAGCTGAACACTAGAGTCCTGAAGAATATCTAGTCTAATATTATGTGCTGTCATCATGGCAAAGATAATAAAAAATCAGGTATTATAAATAAGTTATCACAACTATTATGTTTACAAATGTGTTAAGAAAAACTACCGTCCATTAAACAGAAATTGGGGGCAAACATACAGGAGGGCTAATGATACAACTGTATATTATTTAAAATACTTATTTAATATAATAGGCATGTGAAAAAGTAAACAAGTATAAACTATGAAATAAATAATGAAAATAAAAAACACAGCAGAGAAGACAAAAATCGCACTCAATGTACACTAATATTCATTTGTCTTATATACATACATACATACATATTCTATATAT
>CAIGQQ010008344.1:335731-346959 GCA_903798035.1 Danio albolineatus
TAGAATGAATTAAAATGTTGGCATTTTTCTTATATGAACTAGCATTTTGCTAACATGTTTTTAGAATGAATGAAGCATGTTCCTTGAATGAACAAAATGCCAATTCATTCTAGAAAACAAGCCAACATCATGCTAATTCATAGTAGAAAACATGCCAACAAGCTAATTCATACTAGAAACATGGTAACAACATGCTAATTAAAGCTAACAGCTAAGTTTAAAAATGCAAATTTATGCTAATAAGCCAATTCTATCTATCTATCTTTCTATCCATATCTATCTATCTATCTATCTATCTATCTATCTATCTATCTATCTATCTATCTATCTATCTATCTATCTATCTATCTATCTATATATCTATCTGTCTATCTATCTATCTATCTATCAATTAGGCGTTTAACTGTAGATGATTATCAAATTGTGCAAGTAAATCACACTTCCCTGGATCCCTGATTAATTCAAGTGAGGGATCTCTTCAAACTCTTATTAAACAAACTGGACCCAAACAAGGACTGAAAGCTCTCGGAGTTGGACTCACCCCCACTGATCATAGCTGTTGATATTCCACATCACGCCCTGCACGAAGATCTTGTGCTCATACATCGCTGAAACACAAAACACAGTCCATCAGTGGGGATGCACCAGACAGAAAACTTCGGACAGAAACCAAAAGTTCTGGACGCACTTGACCAAAAACCCAAAACAAAAATGCTTAATATCAATTATTTATTATCCCGTTAAGTACATTAAAGTGATTTTGTAAGAATTTTAACTAGAACTTAAACTATAGTGATTAACAACAACACATTTCAGTAAATAAGCACATTTTATTCACAGTGAAAGAGTCTAGAGGCATCATTGTTGCCATGACAACAGTAACTCTATTGCAAGCAGCAGGAACTAGTATACTACATAGAAAAATCCTGTAGGCGTGTTATTTCTGGTTAGCAGGTGCCGTTCATGCATAGATAAGTATATGTGTAGGTGAACGTAACACCCAAGGAGTGCAATATTGATCTATTTTGAACTTTGACTGCTTGCGCAAGCTAGTCAACAGTTTTGGGCCATGTTTACCAGCATTTTTGGCTGAAAGTGATCAGTTTGGTGGCCAAAACAAATCAGTGTATCTCTTTAAATAAGAAAGGGAACTACAAAATTCATTCATTTTCCTTCGGCTTAGTCTCTTTTTCATCAGGGGAATGAACCGCCAACTATTCCAGCATACGTTTTACACCGTGGATGCCCTTCCAGCTGCAAACCAGTACTGGGAAACACCCATACACACTCATACATTATGGACAATTTAGCTCATTCAATTCCCCTATAGCGCATGTGTTTTACTTGTGGGGGAAACCGGAGCACCTGGAGGAAACCCACACCAACACGGGGAGAACATGCAGACAACACACAGAAATGCCAACCAGCCCAGCCGGGACTCAAACCACTGACCTTCTTGCTGTGAGGCGTGTGCTAACCACTGAGCCACCATGTCATTCCAACTACAAAATTATTTTACATTCACAGAAGGAAGCAGTGGTATAACAACTTGTTTGATACTCACCAACCAGAGCACCGAGCATGAAGGGTGTAAGTTTCTTGAAGATGATCGAGTTGCTTGGCTTGTTTCCTTGGAAAACCTACAAAAAAATAAGAAATGCATCAGTTTCTAAAGAGCAGAGCACATGGAGGAAGTCATTGGATTGCATAGAAATGTCAAGGCTTTAAGAAGTGCACCAACCACCAGGCCAAAGCCATAGGAAGTCTCCTCTCCAAAAGAGGTTTCAAATAAACAGCCACTCACTTTATGTGGCAGGAGTTTCTCCAGAGCATCTCCAGACATCCCAGAAGCCTGGAGCTCTTTCTTAGCTTCATCAGAAGTCTTTCCCCTCATCAGAGCTTCTGTTTGCGCCAGGAAATTCGCCATCAGGATCTGTGAGGTTCAGAGAGCGAAAGAGCGAAACACAACAATGGCTTCAAAATATCATCAGGATTTTCCTTTTAAAGGGGAGCTATTATGCTAAAATCACTTTTAAAAGGGGGTTAAACAGTTGTGTGGTGTGTAAATAACCAGCTTCTAATGGTAAACATGTATTAATTGCATTGTTTATAATCAGACCTATAGTAACAGTCTGCAGAAACACTCTGATTGACAATCTCCCTTTGTATGATGTCATCAGAGGGGGAAAGCCCCGCCCACTAGTGATCATCTTTCCCTCATTAGCATATGACGTTAGTCTTGTTTTTGAATCGGCCTCTTTGCTGACACATGCATCAGTAGCTCCGCCCTCTTTTGAAAATCAAATTTGAATTTAAAGCGACAGTCACCAAAACACCACAATTAGGATCAAAGCCTAAAAGGGTCAGTTTCAGAGAGTTATTAAACATTATCTGTGGGGTATTTTGAGCTAAAACTTCACACTCTAGCAACATCAGAGGTATAATAGGTCCCCTTTAAAAGGATAGCCAGTTGATGAGCGTAAAACAAACTGAATAGAGCTGAAAAATAGCCTAAATAAAAAATAAATGATAGAAAAGGTACATTTTAATAAACTGAACAAAACCCCTGATGTTGATCTTTTGGTTAGAAAGATTTCGGTTTTCTGCAAAAGTTGACGACTGTTTTACTCCCTGACCCAATGGTAGCAATTTTTGAATGGTCAGATTTTCTGGAGACTCTCAACCGAAACGTACGGTTATCTGTTCAGCATGGCATGATCATAGCTAAACAAGGCATTCTTTGCTTCTGGAAGGAAAATGACAGGCCTCTTATTAAACCTCACTGAACTAAGCTGAACTCCAACACTGAAAACTGGACTGACACTTTCAATTCACTATAATCTTCTATGTGAAGCTGCTTTGACACAATCTACATTGTAAAAGCGCTATACAAATAAAGATGAAATGAATTGAATCTTTTTTCTGACTGGCTTCTTGGACTCACCTTCACTTTACCTTTGGAAAGAATTCGATATACTTCTGGGAACTCAGCGAAATTGGAGAAAATGTGGGATCTTGTCTTGTAAACTTGTATGTTTTTTTTTTCTCTCTCTTTACATCCATTGCTGTGTCTTTTTGTAGATCATATATGTCTTTTATGTTGCCATTTTGTCTTTTTTTCATGCTTTATTTTACATTTTACACAGATTTTAGTTTCATGATGGGTTTGTCTGTCTGTTCTTTGTTTATGTCAGCAAAAACTACAATAAACAATAAATAAATAAATAAAAATAAAAAAACCCTGATGTTCCATTTGGACATTAAAAAAAAAACCCATTAAAATTTAATATCTTTCAATGTCTGGATTAGACCTTGTAAAATTTCCATCATATTACAGAAATTCCATAACCTGTGGAAACCCTGTATCAGTATATAAATATCAGAATAAACATCTGAGACGTCCAGACGGCACGCACTCTACCTTATGATGCAGATTATCTCTGATAGGATGCTGGCTCTGCGCAGGAATGAGGAAGTCTGCAGGAATCAAGCGAGTGCCTGCAGAGAAACAGATCATCAATGCCGTGTAAACGGGCATAATTTAATCAATCAATTAATAATTTGTTCCAATGCCAAACCAGCAGCATTGGCGATAGTGATGCCAACATGGGTAATACAATCACAATACATCAGTCTCTCTCAACCACGCTCCAAGAGGACCACCAACACTGCATGTTTTGGATGCCTTATTTAAGCTACCTTTCCACTGCACATGACATTCGAGCACGACTGTCGGAATATGACCCCTTGTGGCAGTCGCACAGAAAATTGCATAAGCAAGAGCCTTTATTCTCCGCGTGTTCACCATGGTTGAATAAATAATAAATAAATAAAGAAACTCATACTAGAAACTCATCATAGACTGCTAAAAATTTTGGAGGGAATGCGGAGACAAGATTAAAAAAAATAATGTTTTATTACTTATTTATATTACATTTATATATATTTATTATGTTTATGAACAGAATGTGTTTTTAAAAATAGGCTTTTTTTTGATTCACAAAACAACGAAAAACTACGATTCCTCATCTCGCTCACATGCACCTGCCTGGACAACACATCCGGTCAGCTGGTCGCATACGGTCTAGTCGCAGGAGTTCAAATATATTAACGCATTCGCAGCTCAAATCTGATCCGAATGTTCGGCATACGGAGATAATCGAAACTCCACGCACCTCCCGGACTACTAAATGTAAGACGTCTGGTCTGTCGCTTGTTGTGCGCGGTGGAAAGGCGGCTTTACCCATCACAAGTCTTTAGGTCTCTGCTTATAAGCTGATGATCTAAATCAGCTGTGTTTGGTTAAGGAGACGTGTGCAGAGCTGGTGGAACGGGATTGAGAAACGCTGCAATACATGATTTAGATACATAACAGCATCTTGATAAACATCATACAAATACAACAAGACCGATAATAAAAAGGTCACGTAACATCTTTACATTTATTAAATGATGCATATTCTAAGATTACACAAGGAGGCGCCGTTTGTTAAACATTTCTCTCAGATTTTCAGCATTAAAATCTCTGTAATATAGTTTAAAAACATTTATTCCATGGTCTGTTGAAATTCTTGATTGTGATTGGCTGGAGGGTGTGGTATATTTCGTTGAAACGCACAGGTAGTTCCAGTCAGTTTTGATCACAGTTGGAAATAAATTACGCTTCTCCCAAACGTTTACAGTTGCTATAGCAACTCGCATGTGCTGCGCATGAAACTGATGAGGGCTGTTAATGGCGGACGGGAAATCAGCAAAATTAGGAAAATACTCATCAGTTATGCCACAAAATCAAGTTTTAAGAGTTTTTAAGCGAGAATGTAGTTATTTTAAAGTCGAATCAGCCGTTTATGTGTATGAAAAGCGCGTCTTTAAAAATGTTGGAAGCTCCAGGCGGTCAGCGGCAGCTCAGTGAATGGCTCCCACCAAGGGAAGCTTCATGTCGGCCAGAGCATCTCAAGACCCACGGCTGGATCTGATCTCTTGCATCTCTGTTGTTAAAACGGGATATATAATTAATCTTTGGTGTATCTAACGGTCAGTCTCTGGACATTTTAACCTATATAATTTGTTCTCAGGTGTTTTTGACCGATCGCAAATAAGTTTCATAATTAATTTATGAGCGTAAATAATGTAATATCACACTGATCCTGCGTGTTTGGCTGATTGCTTTTGTTTTAAAGAAGATCAATAAAGCAGAATGTTCTCCTACCTGGCCTGATGTGTTTTTTCATTATGCAAACTTTATATTTAACAGCAGAGATTTTGGCTGCTTCAAAGACTCTAGAGTACACTTTCTTGTCAAGACAAAGCTAATATACAGATCCTCCCTCGTCAGAGAAGCGGTAGAAAGTACACAAAAGAAACGCGAGACTGAGAATGTGTTATTTGTCCACCTGGGATTGGACTAATCTTATATTAGCAGATATTAACAGCACATGCGCTCTCTCTCCCTCTCTCTGTCTGCCTGGGTGTCAGCCTGTCACAGCTGATTCAGTGGAGGGACTAGAAAATTGATCATGTAAAAACTGACAAAAATTCGGACAAATATTGCACTGCAAAGAGAAAAACTATTTTAAACTCCGGCCTACCTTGGCAAATGATCATGGAATAAGCGGGATAATCAACGGCTTGTCGTGCATTAAAATCCTTTAACGCACGGCAAGCCGTTGATTATCCCTTACATACATAATAGTCAAATCGGTTTCATAGTCAAATTATTCTCTTTCTCTTCTCTTTCTCTCACTAAATATGAGTGGGTAAGTCTTAAACGGCCAATTCTACTTCTTGTATGTACGACCTACTCATGTCTATTTTCTAAATGGTTATGATTTCTTTCATATGGACATTAGCATGATGCTTATACGAGGAGGTTTGTCATCACAGACCCTGGTGAATGAGCTGGTAGAAGGCGTGCTGTCCGTTAGTTCCTGGTTCTCCCCAAACGATGGGTCCAGTGTGGTAATTCACACGAGCGCCAGACTTGGTGATGTACTTCCCGTTGGACTCCATGTCTCCCTGAAAGATCATCAACAAACTCAGTGTCTTATTGTCCAAAACGTGATGCGATTTATTAAACTGGTGTTGCCACTAAATAGTTTTAAATGTGATGATACTAGAATGACATCCTCTGCTGGAGTTACGCAAGCACATTAAATGCCTTTTAAACCCAGCCACTTTCCAGTAGAATAGTAATAAGTCACCACTCCTCCCTCCCGACACACAGAAATGTGCCATTTTCATTTCAAGCCAACAAAATTATTACACATTGCGCCACATTGTATATCGGTACGCAACACAAGAACCACTCAGCACCGGAAAACAAACATTACATTTCTATAGAGTAGTCTGTGTGGAAGCTGATTTTTCTAAATTATTTAGGACTTACAGTGATCTGAACATCAGTAACACTTCTGCTTGATTTACACTCTTCTTATATTGTGGGCAAATGAAGCCAGGAGAAATTGGCTGAAAAGCTTTAAAATGGTCATCTCTAGTAGGGATGGGCGATACCAATATTTTTGTTTCCGATCCGATACCAAGTATTTCAAGACAAGTATCATCGATATCGATTCCAATACTTAAATTCAATATTTTATAGTGATTTTAAAAAAATGGTTATTATCTTTATTATAATTATCATCATCATCATCATTATTATTATTATTATTATTATTCATTTAAACACAACACATGATTCCTTTTTACATTTATTAAAATAACAGAACTAAAATTGCATGGCACCATATATAACAAAAAATAATACACTGCAGAAACCTTGTTTAATTAAAAAAGTAGATCTCTCCCAGTTATTATGTGTACATAAACTTTGTATTTTATTTGACAAAGAAGTTTATTTAAAACTATTTTCACTAAACTACAAAAAATCTAAATGTCTACAGTCTATTATCCTGAACCCCGTGGATGTAACAGAAATCTGATATATGCCAATTTACGCAAATTACATAAATGACAGAGTTTAGAGTAGGATTCCCCCTCAGCTTTGGCATATTAATATTACAAAGAATCATATATAATGATTTCCCCTCAGCATATTATATTTACAGTGTGTGCATCTGTGTGTTCATATGAACATATATCAGGTAAAACGTAATATAAACTGGCTGTCTGTATTGAACTCGACTCGACTTTTTGCTAAATAATTTCCACTTGGTTAGCTGGATAATGACCGGATTTCTTAAAGGATTCTGCCAAAGTTGTACAGCCTGCGCTGGGTGTGTGTGTGTGTGGTGTCTGTACTACTGAGCCGTGAGCTAACGCTGACCCATTAGCAGATATACAGCGGAAGGATATTATAGTTCCCCATCGTGTTCCTGTTTAAGTAAATATTTATATAATATGTGGTGCTATAATTATTGAGATATTTTACTCAGTAAGAAACCCCCCAGAAAAGATCGATACTTTTACTTAAGGATCGATCCTTTTGATAAATTCCCAGTATCGAAAATATCGATACTTCAGGATCGATCCGCCCATCCCTAATCACTAGTTATGTAGTGTGTCCCAATTTACTACCATCTGTCCTAAATAGTATTCGAAAATAGAATTGGTTTGTCCCACACTGTAGTATGTTGAAAAGGGTACGCCAAAGTGTAGACTGGCCACAATACGTTTTGATTAGAACTACAAACTCAAGTAGAAATTGTAAACAAACTACAAACATGGCGGATGCGCGAGACCAACCATCAAGCGGAGAGGTTCTGTAAAGTTGTCTGAATGATTATTAATTAATATCTAGCCCACTGGAAAATATTTAAAATTACATTCTCAGGGTTCACGCTGTTGCTGCAGCTGAAATCTATCAAAACCTGTTTGGAAATTAACGTCTGAATGCAGAATTATCCAAAGACCTGAGGAGATTTCTGACCTGCTGGAAGTATGCAGCGAAGCGATGCATGTACTGATCGTAGGGCAGCAGCGCGTGCGTCTCGGCCTGGAAGAAGTTGACGTACCAGACGCCGAGCAGAGCCAGAATGACCGGAGCGTTCTGCTCCAGAGGTGCCGAGCGGAAGTGGTTATCCTGAGAGAAAGAGCATTGAAACGTTACAGGTGTTAGTTTGTATTTAATGCTAGGTCATCTTCTTTTTTATGATTTTTACAATTTATCTTTGCTAAAAAGTAGTGCTGGGCAAAGAATAACCGCATCCAAAATAAAAGTTTTGTTTTGACATAATATACATGTGTGTGTATTATTATTGTATGTGATAGAAATAAAACCTACACTGTAAGAAATGTTGGGTTCCATGCAATCGATACGTGTTGGGACAACATGAAGGAATTAAGCTGGCTTATGAGTTTACAAATTTACCTGGATTTAAATGTAAAACAATTAAGCTGTCTCTAAAAAAACAATCAAGAATTGTTGTTTCAGTTTATTTTGAATTAGTAGTTTGAACAAACAGACAAAATAATTGTTATATAGATATTTAAATGTATAATTTGTATCATATACATATATCTGAAGTAATAAACATTTATTTTTCAAATTTATGCATGCATGTGTGTATTTATATAATATATACATAATAAATATACACAGCACACACACTCAAAGGTACAGTATGCAAGTTTGACACCCAGTGGTTGAACTGGGTATTACATTCCTGAATCAAAACAAACACAAGAGCAGGTTGCCAGATTGAGGAGAGAGTCTGACAAAAGTTGTGTTCTAACACAAAGGAACAGCACCCGATAGAGGGATTATTCTCCATATTAAAAGGAGTTTTTGTCCTAACCAACAACTAGAGCTGAAATATTAGAAACGTCTATTTCTCACAGCTGAATAACAGAACACTGACAACGATCAGCTCAGGTACTCCTCATGTGCTTTATTCAGTGTTAAATGCTAATAATGTGAGTTTGAACGCCATTTTACATGACATTCATTGCCATATACTGAAAGCAGCAGCAGATAGTTCACCTCAGGTCTGGAGAATACAATAAACCCACTCTACAAGTGTGACTGAGTGCAAACCAACACATATCAGTGATTCAGCATCTACATTTAATAACGTTAGAGGTGTAATATGTATTAATTAGGTTATAAACCTTACCATATCGCTGGAGTGCAGCGAGCGCACTATTCTGTGCTTCTGAATTGTCTGCGTTTAATGTTTTGTCGTGTTTCGACAGCCAAATTGCTTATCACTGTGTATCTCTTCACGCAGCATATTGTTAGGACACGCGGTTACAATGTAACCTGCTCACCTAATGTTTACGCTAGTAATATTTATATTATTTGCTAATTAATAACCTCATGTGGAACTCTGAATCTGCATCTCATTTCAGAGTTTGCAACTGTCCACCGGAGGCAATTCGGACACGGGCAGATGCTTTGAGAGCCTTCATGACTAAATGAATGAATGAATGTAATACGCAGTTTTCCACCAGTCCATCAGGGTGCTGAAATATAATTGGCTAAACTGGCAGTGGGCGGGGTTAAATGACCAAAACAAATACAGCCGTTCCGGCACGTAATGCACGTTATGAATATCTGACTTCAGCCCTGTTTCTCAGATGAACAAGAACGTTAACGGAGCATGATTCTGAAATATCTGCACACATATTATGGTCTTTTTATACTTTAGAAGAGTCAAACACTCTCATTCAGCACTTTGTCAAAACAAGCTTTTATTTTGAACGCAATTAAATACAATTAATTTTTGCGCAGCACTAATAAAAAACAAAAAAAAACAAAAAAAAAAACACTAAACTGTATTTGGATTAACAGTGCAAAAAAAAAAGGATCAAAATAAAGGACTGCACAAAACACTGTATTTACCAGGTTACAAAATTGCTTCAAAAGAAAAAAACAACAAAACAGACCAAAGTACCTCCACTGTGGGGAATGGCAGAATGAACTGAATAAAATAAGCTGAATTAAAGCAAATGCAATCAAATAAATCATGCCTGATAGTTAAAATGCCTTCACAAACACAACATGTGGGAGGATCTTTGCCAAGTATTAAAAATCTGTGTGTGATTCTATTAAACAGCGGATAAAAACAATCTGATCACACCGGTTGGAGACTTTATAGATCCAACATTTACAGTGGCTAACTTGATGGAGTTTGTTTCCTGCGTGTAGATCTCGTTCTCTTTAGCATTACTCACAGAAACGACCAGTTCAGTGCTTCAAAGTAGTGGCTATTTACAGATTTAAATGTAGATTTGGGGATATAATATCACTGAAAGTACTGAACCGCAACACATTAATCAAATAAACTTGGTTATTTGCAATAAAAACACTGAACTGATCTCAGTCGCAGCATGCCAAAGTGTTGTTTTAGTCATTCTGAAATGCCGGAGCTAAATAATCTGATTAATCGGCTCCCAGAAATGACTTGAGATCAAACATCAGGCTTCTGAAAACACTAGGACATGATGGTGTTTATTTTCTAATGTTTCTTAAAAGTTATGGAGGGAACAAAAGCAACTGTGATTAGCATGTGGAAATTTCCCGTTTTTGTTGATATGTCAAGAGGGGACGATTTTGTTCTCATGACCACACAGAATGGAGTTTTGTCCTGCTAATAATTTACATCACATTACATAATTCAGTTAGCTACCTTGTGTGCCATGGAAAGTAATGCTTGTATTGTGGTGTACTATGATTATGCTTACCATCCAGTGAGCACCGGACAGAAGCTGCTCGAAGTTATCGAAACCTGCAAGACGACAATAAAAAAAGTGACTGGATTATTTACAGCATGCAAACACATTAGTTTATTAGTGCAAGATGCAGCACTACACTGCAGAAATGCTTTTTTTACTTGGAGTTGTGTTGTTTCTAGTCCAAATATCTAAAAACTCTTAAAATCAAGAATCATTTTGTAGACAAGCAACAAATATTTTCTTGTTTTCAGAAATATTGTCAAAATTAAGTGAGTTTTCATTTTAAAAAAATAATAATAATTCAAAGATTTTTCTTACACACATTGGCAGATTATTAATTTAATTTATTAATTTATTAAGGAAAAACTGACTTAACTTTGACTTATTATTTCTGAAAACAAGACTATATTCTTTGGTGGTCTACAAAATGCTTCATGATTTAAGAATTTGTACATGTTTGGACTAGAAACAAGACAAACTGAGCCTTTTTTTGCAGTGTAGGGTCAAGCTAGGTCAGAAACATACTGTAAACAAATACATGCATTTAGATTTTGGCTGCATGTATATATTTTAAATACACACAATCAATAACAAAT
>CAIGQQ010008344.1:368066-417863 GCA_903798035.1 Danio albolineatus
GCGCTCTAGGCTAGTTTTTAAAAGAAGACGGCGCTCTAGGCTAGTTTTTAAACAGCAGACGGCGCTCTAGGCTAGTTTTTAAAGACGGCGCTCTAGCCTAGTTTTTAACAAAAGATGACGCTCTAGGCTAGTTTAACAGCAGATGGCGCTCTAGGCTAGTTTAACAGCAGATGGCGCTGTAGGCTAGTTTTTAACAGAAGACGGCGCTCTAGGCAAGTTTAACAGAAGACTGCGCTCTAGGCTAGTTTAAAAGAAGACGGCGCTCTAGATTAGTTTTTAACAGCAGACGGCGCTCTAAGCTACTTTTTAACAGAAGACTGCACTCTAGGCTAGTTTAACAGAAGACTGTGCTCTAGGCTAGTTTTAAACAAAAAAATGGAGCTCTAGGCTAGTTTAACAGAAGACGGCGCTCTAGGCTAGTTTAACAGAAGATGGCGCTCTAGGCTAGTTTTTAACAGAAGACGGCGCTCTAGGCTAGTTTTTTTTTTTTACACAAGACAGCGCTCTAGGCTAGTTTTTAACAAAAGATGGTGCTCTAGGCTAGTTTTTTACACAAGACGGCGCGCTCTAGGCTAGTTTAACAGCAGAGGGGGCTCTAGGCTAGTTTTAAACAGCAGATGGTGCTCTAGGCTTGTTTTAAACAGCAGACGGCGCTCTAGGCTAGTTTTTTTAACACAAGATGGTGCTCTAGGCTTGTTTATAACCAGCAGAAGGCGCTCTAGGCTAGTTTTAAACAGCAGAGGGCGCTCTATGCTTGTTTGTAACCACAGATGTCGCTCTAGGCTAGTTTAACAGCAGACAGCGCTCTAGGCTTGTTTTTAATGGCAGACAACATTCTAGGCTAGTTTTTAACAGCAGGCTTTGCTCTAAGCTAGTTTTTTTTAATAGCAGACGGCATGCTAGAGTACAGTAGATGACTCTCCAGGCTAGTTTTTAACTTTACACTCAAATGCTAACAAGAAAGAGCACTTGTGCATGCAAGTCGACTTATGTCACAAGACTAATGTAGACACAGCCCACGGTGAACGCTCCTGTGATAACACCTTAATCAAACTAAAACTAATCCAAAGGAATAATGCACTGGCCCATCATTACCCTGTACTCAAAGTCAGCGAACTCTCTTCCTCCTTGACTTCCTCTGTATCCGCCTCTGAAGCCGCTTCCTCCAAGGTGTGGCCCAAACGAGCCCCGTCCAGCTCCGCGGCCCCGACCCCCTCTGAAGCCCATGCCTCCGCGGCCCCTGTACCCTCCGCGGCCCCGCCGTAAAGGCAGCCCAAACGTCTCCGCGTTCATCCGCCGCTCCTCCGCCCAGGTCTGCCTGTGCCTGAATAACCAGCGAAACTATTACTTCAGATACACTACACAGAGATTATACACAGACGGAGGTTTTTAATGGCGCTCACCGGGGGAAAAACGATGCTCCAGACCTCTCGGCTGCCTTCCTGTTCACGATCAGGAACAAGAGAAAGATCATGATTGGCTGACATTTAACACAATGGTTAGGGCTGCATGATATTGGAACAATCTTTATTTTTCTGTGATATATATTTGTTGGCGTTTCTGTGTGTTGTCTGTATGTTCTCCCCATATTAGTGTGGGTTTCCTCTGGGTGCTCCGGTTTCCCCCACAGTCCAAACACATGCGCTATAGGGGAACTGATTGATTAAATTGATCGTAGGGTATGAGTGTGTGTCATTTTTAATCCAAATATGTATATAAATATACTCTTCACTTTCAGAAATTATAGGTCAAAATTTATTGAGATTTTCCTTAAAACAAGCTTAGCAATCTCGTAAAACAAAACAAAACAAAAAAAACCAGCTGATGGCTTCTGCATTGATTTTGATTGGGATAGAAGACAAGTTTATGCTGAAGACAAGTTTATTTACCCAGGGACTTACCAAAGAAATGGTGATTCATTTGAACCTTTTTAATACACTTTTAGGTAATAGTGTTTAATTTTAATTGTTGTTTTTCACTGAGGAGAGCAGTGGGCACGCTGCTTTAGAGAAAATTGTCATTTCTATTTACATTTTAAAGTTCATTCATTCATTCATTTTCTTTTCGGCTTAGTCCCTTTATTAATCTGAGGTCGCCACAGCGGAATGAACCGCCAACTTATCCAGCATATGTTTTACACAGCAGACTATTGTATGAATTCATTCATTCGTTAATTTTCTTTTTGGCTTAGTTCCTTTATTAATCTGGAGGTCGCCACAGCGGAATGAACCACCAACTTATCCAGTATATGTTTTACACAGCAGACTATTGTATAAATTCATTCATTCATTTTTTTTTTGACTTAGTCCCTTTATTAATCCGGGGTTGCCCCAGCGGAATGAACCGCCAACTTATCCAGCATTTGTTTTACACAGCGGATGCCCTTCCAGCTGCAACCCATCTCTGGGAAACATCCATGCATTCTCATACACTCGCATATACTACGGACAATTTAGCTTACCCAATTCACCTGTACCGCATATCTTTGGACTGTGGGGGAAACCGGAGGACCTGGAGGAAACCCATGGGAACACGGGGAGAACATGCAAACTCCACTCAGAAATGCCAACTGACCCAGCCGAGGCTCGAACCAGCGACCTTCTTGCTGTGAGGCGACAGCACTACCTACTGCGCCACCGTGTCGCTATTGTATAAATTGTTAAATGCAATTAAACTACACCTCCAAAAGTCTTAATTTCTTGTGCCCAAATGTTTTAAACTCTCGTGCTCAGAGTTACTGGTCATAAACACATGCAAATATCAAACGTTCACTCTATTATGGCTAAACTTTGCAGTGACTCTAAAAATGGTGTGTTTTATAGCCCTTGCTCATCTATAATCCAGACTCAACACGGCAGATCCTGCGATGTAACTATAGTGGATGTGCACATTGAGATATCCATGCTGAAACGATATATTGAGCAGCTCTAACAATGATTATAATTTTAAAGAAATCATCTTTCCTTCATGAATATCAATCTCAAGTTTCAGCTCAAAATACCTCACACGTCATTCATTATGTCACACTGTAAGTTTACTCTATATCGTGGAAGCAAAAACTAGGGATGCATCATATTTTCAGCCATTAAAACGGCATTTTCGGTTCCCAGCTGACAGAGAAAACCTGCCGAAAATAACTTACCAGCAAATAAATGTGGCTATTTTACTGGCTTGTGTGTTATTTTAAATCTGTATAATTTAATTTACTGATTAAAAACGTTAAAAAGTCTTACAAAATGACATCGAATCACTTAAAATAATAATTATTACAAAACATTTTCAGTTTTCAACCAAACGCATCCAGAATTGTCATTTCGGTGGATCCCCAGCAAAATCAAGCCGTTTTTTCTCTTTAAATGCAAATGAGCAGCTGCTGTTCCCGCCCCTTATCCAGAAGAGGGCGGAGCCATTACATATTGTGCCTCAGCGACTCAAACCAAAAAATCTGCCCATATGTATTAAACTAACACAGAGAATATCACCGTTTGAGGGGTTTTGCAACTTTCCAGATCAGTTTCATGCCTGTGGTGGGAATTCATTTATATACATTATAAAGGTCTGTTCTTTATTCTTCCATGGATGTACTGTTTACGTTAGACCAAGTGTGACCACTTTAACATCTGCTTATCGCCAGACAAGATCTGGATACATACATGGTGATTTAATGAGCTATACGTTCGGGCGGGAGTTAAAACTGAAATATAGATGGTCAAAGGTTAAATGTAAGCGTTGACGTAAGTGTGATTTATCCTGTATGTCACTGATGACCTTGTGGGCATTACAAACTAGATAAAAAGAGAACGCACACTGTTTCGGCGTCTTACACTCTGCAGAAACCTGCGTTGCTGTATGACTGTCTGACCTTCTTTGCAAAGAATAAAACTTTAAAAGACACTTTGGGTAAGAATTTGTCATCTTGACCACTGAGAGAGTCTTCTTAAAGAAACTAGCCACTACACGCCCAAA
The DNA here is from genome assembly GCA_903798035.1 of Danio albolineatus. Classification (NCBI taxonomy): domain Eukaryota; kingdom Metazoa; phylum Chordata; class Actinopteri; order Cypriniformes; family Danionidae; genus Danio; species Danio albolineatus. The sequence goes on from CAIGQQ010008344.1 coordinate 372,033, forward strand.
CAGCAACATTACTGCATGTATAAAAAAAAAAATAGGATGTCCCCGTTCTGAATGTGATCTGACCTGGTATCGTCACAGGAGATGTTGTCAAAGAAGGACTTGGTTTTATCATAGTAGCAGTTTGGCCCGAGAGGGTCTTCCTCGTCAGCGTTTCCTTCACTGTTCTGAGTGTCGACGCCAGAATCTGTCTTATCCTCCCCATTCAAAGCTTTCTCCGGCTTCTCATCTGAACACAGAATGAGAAACACACAGTTATAGACCGAGTTTACCACAAATGCTTATAGTTATAGTGTTCTGCAGATCTAATGATACTTCAGAGACAATACGTTTCTAAAATTCATATATAGATGCATTTAAAATCCAATTTAAGTGTATATATCTTTAAAAAAAACATGAATTAAGAAATTAATAGCCACAATTTACTTATTGGCCATCTGTGTCATTAATAACAAAGCTTTGGGTTCAACTGAAGAAAGAAACCACTTTGAAAGATGAGTGAATCAAAACAGAATTCATTTTTGGGTAAACTGTGCCTTTAATCCTTGTGTAGCGTTCAAATCGACTCCCCTTTGGTTATGTTAGGGGCTGTTTTCACCCCATTGAAATCCACTATAATGACATTTTTTTGATTGCAAAGCCATGACAGCACATTATCATCTATTCTTGATTGTTGCTGGTTTCAACTGTTAGGAAGAGGTACGATGTGTAACTTTCACTGCTGATCATCAGTTGGCAGCATTAACCCTTTAGACGGGCCTGTGCAAACAAGTTTTTGGATTTTTTATAGAGTAAAACAGCAGATTATATAGTGTGTGTGCAGAAATACACTCACCATGTTTACTTAGATTTTCCCATATTTATCAAGGCAAGTGCGCGAAGGTCTCTCACATACACTATACTTCATACTCCAGCTTTTTTTTTGCACAGCAACAGATGATTAACAGCAGAAATTACACATTTGATCTCTTGCCAACAGTAAAAACCAGCAACAATCAATAATGCATGATTATTTGCTGTCATGGATTTACAATCAAACAATGTGATTACAATGGAAGTCAATGGGACAGAAACAGCCCCCAACATAACGAAAGCATAGTCAATTTGCCCAGAGCGTATTGTTGTATTTTCGAAAATATTCAATGCATTTTCCCAAAATATGTATTAAAATAAGATTTGTCACCAAAAATCATTCCATTTGCTGAAACACAGAGAAAGCTAGGGCCAAATTAAGACTCAAAGTCACCCCAGAGTGGATGAAAACACCGCCAACAGCCACACGCGTCTTAGTACTAGGGCTGTGCGATTTGGGGAAAATATCTAATTGTAATTTTTTTTGACAGATATTGCGATTTGATTTGTGATTTAATTTAAACAAACTTCAGCTTACTATTCTGCTTCATTGCTTCTTACTGCTAAAATGCAGTAAGTGTTAGTTATAAAAAGAAACAGAAGAGATATTGACTTACTCCAACGTTTATTCAAATCTGTTAAGTATTCAGAAATTAAACACTTGTTTTTTTCTTCTAAGGAATTATTCAGTGGTGTGTTTCTGATGGCTGGTTGTCGCCACCTTTTGGTTTATTAATGTAATTGCTGCCTAAAACGTTCATTTTTGAGCAAATGACGGTGATTTTAATACGTTTACCATAAACAGTGGTTTTATCTAAACTTTTATAAGACTGAATCCTGAATTTTTTGATTTCTGCGTTTTTTAAACACAGATTTGGACGCAGCGATTGAAGGATTAATACACACATCACCTCATTTATAATTAATTTTGCATGGGTGTTAAGATCCCGATATTTTCCTGATTGATCGTGCAGCTTACACTGAATGCATTCATGCAGGCTAAACAAGTAGTGACAGAAAACACCTTTAATAACCTAAGAAACCCAGCACATCCTAAATAACCCAGCACAACTTCTTCTGTCATGATTATATTTTACAGGAAAGCCTAAATGCTTTCATACATGTGCTTTGAATGATGCGAGAGGCGATCTCTCTGCGATATTTACACATTTAGGATTTATCTACAAAAATGGATCCATGATCTGTTACATTCCTTGTTCATATGGTTAAACAACTCTGAAACTGTACTGTCCTGTTGCTTACAACTAGACTGAGTGTCACTGGCAATACGTTCAGTTGACTTTTCAGCATGACACTCCTCATATGGTGCTTCTTCAGGCGCTGGTTGTTGTATTTCAACAATTCTGCGACAGCTGTTACAAATGACCCGTTTTTATTCGGATTGCGATTTGATTTCGATTAATTGCACAGCCCTACTTAGTACCCATGTTCCCTTTACGTATATACAAGCTTTAATATGTAGATTTAGTCCTCTGTTTGCACCTTTCAGTTTGAGTTTGCTCTGGAACTCCTTGTCGATCTCTTCTTTGTTGAACTGAGCGTTGGCGCTCTCGAAGTCAAAGTCCTTCTCAAACTTCATTGGTCCTTCTCTGCGTACGGGAAACCGACCTCGACCTCTGTGAGCTCCAGCACGGCCACGGCGAACAGCAGGAGGACCACCGGCTGCACAACACACACAAACACACACTGTTAGCGAACAAATAAACACATCACTATATAACGAGAGCTAATAGAAACTTATCAATCAATCATTCCACAAGGAAAATGCGTGAAGATGCATGCCGTGTGACATCCAGCTGCCAGCACAATATGGGTTTAGAGAAAGCTGCTGTCGAATGAAGTAGATAAAAGTATTGAACAAGTATCGAGTGAACAAAAACAGGTTCAGTAAAACACTGTTACACAAGCGTCAAAAACACAAACCCACTGGAATCAGCCATTTTCCAGACACATCTGCTTAATAAAGCATATACAGCACAGTAATGTATATGCAGCAGTTTGAATGAATCTCATGAAATTGTTATGTTATTATAATGTAATATAGATATTAATAATAATAATAATAATAATTTGAATATAATACAATATTAATGTAATATAAGTAATAATACTAGCAATAATCATATTATTATTAGTAGTGGTAGTAGTAGTAGCAGCAGAAGTAGTAGTAATATGACTACTACTATTGTTAATAAAATTATTATTAATAACAACAACAACAATTGTAGTAGTAATAACATTATTACTACTATAGTGTTATCATCATCATCAATAACAATAGTATAAATAATAATAACAACAATAGTAATAATAATGTTATTAATAAAATTAGTATTAACAATAGCAGTAGTAATAACAACAATAATAATAATAATAATAATACTAGCAATAATAGCAATAACTTTTAGTAGTAATTACTACTACTACTTTTACATTATTATTATTAATAATAATAATAATAATAATAATAGTAGTGATATTAACAACAGCAACAGTAATTATTATTTGTCATCATAATTATCATCATCAATAACAATAGTAGTAGAATAATAACAATCATAATAGTAATAATAACAGTAATGATAATAATCATATTATAGTAATTATAATTTTTTTCATTATTATTATTATTATTATTATTATTTTATTAAAAATTGCTATATTACCAATAGTAGTAGTAGCAATGACATCAATACTAGTAATAAAAATAACGATAGTAGTAATATTATTATTTTTATCATCATCATCAATAACAATAGTAGAACAATAACAACAACAACAATAATAATAATAATAATAAACAACAATAACAAAAATATTTATTATTTTTATTATTAATAAAAATAATTAAGATTAATAATAATAAAAATAAATACAATAAAATAAAATAATAACAATCATAACAGTAATGATAATAAACATATTATAATAATTATTATAAAAAATGTTATTATATTAAGAATAATAGTAGTAGTAGTAGTAATAACATCAATATTAGTAATAATACTACTAATAATAATAAACAACAATAGTAATAATATTATTTTTATCATCATCATCATCAATAACAATAGTAGAACAATAACAATAATAAACTACAATAGCAATAACAAAAATAATATTTATTATTATTAAAATTATTATTAGATTAACGATAGGAACAGTATTAATATTAATAATAATTATAATATTAATAATAATAATAAACAACAAACGATAAAAATAAAATAATAATACTAAAAATAATAATATTAATTATTATTCTTCATATTCATATTCATATTCATATTATTATTATTAATAACAACAACAACGCAATTTTTAATCTTTTTTTGCATTTTGGTACATACACACAATATATTAAATATTTTGGTACATATATATTCTATATATTATGCATTTGATTTTGGAGTGAAGCATGTCCTCATGGGCTAGATGTGCATGAGATTCACTCTTTCAGAAACTCCTCTACTATGAAAGCAGACGGCTCAAACTGCAGTGTGTGGATGCATGTGAAACACAGACACAGGAGGAAGCTCTTAGAAGCATCATGCAGTTTCAGCACACAGTGGCAGAGAGGCTTTTGGGCCGAGGTGTTCAACCTGCGAGCCGTTTAGAGGCGTCTCTGCTTCCTCCTCTGGACTGACCGGATTCTGGGACGCTCGCTTTCGGGACATCAGTGCCTGGGAGAGACCAGCTCTTTAGGACTCACGCACATTATCAAACCCCTGCAGCAGATCTGGGTTTAATTCTCAACGTGCTCTCTAACTGAATGTTTTCTTCAGGTCACATTCCTTTAATCAACACTCTATTTAAATAGCTGAGACCAATATAATGTAAAGAAGAGATGTTTTTATGGGTACCTATGATGCAAAATCAAGTGTTGCAAGCTGTTTGGACAGAACTGCGTGTAGGTATAGTGTGTCCACGGTCATACTGGAGTGATAGAAACACAACAAGTCTCTTATTTTTATTTCCTAATGTTAAAATAGGATCCAAATGAGGCCGACTGCAATATGACATAGGAGTGCGGTTTTCCCTGCCCACTGAATTGATCGCTCGAACATCAGCTTAACTCGAGGGTAACTCGAAGGTGACTCAAAGGCGACTTGAAGGCGACTCGAAGGTGACTCGAAGGTGACTCGAGGGTAACTTGAAGGTGACTCGTATGTAACTCGAGGGTAACTCAAAAGTAACTCGAAAGTAACTCGAAGGTAACTCAAAGGTAACTCGGGGGTAATTCAAAAGTAACTCAAAGGTAACTCGAAGGTAACTCGAGGGTAACTCGAGGGTAACTCGGGTGTAACTCAAAGGTAACTTGAGGATAAATCGAGGGTAACTCAAAAGTAACTCGAGGGTAACTTGAAGGTAACTTTAGGGTAACTCGAGGGTAACTCAAAGGTAACTCAAGGGTAACTTGAAGGTAACTTTAGGGTAACTTGAAGGTAACTCGAGTGTAATTCAAAAGTAACTCGAATGTAACTCAAAAGTAACGCAACGCAATACCCTAGAAAAAGTAACTACGTAATGAAACTAGTTACTATTTTTGGGAAGTAACTCTACATTGTAATGCATTACATTCAATAGTAACCTTCCCCAACACTGACGACAGGTGTTTAGAAGCATCTGGAGTTTCTCACCCCTGGTTTGCTCTGTCAGATCCACAAGTTTCTGTGTGTTGGTGGATGCCACGCGAGTGGACACGGGACTCTTGCGGCCCAATCCTGGTGCAGCAGGGGTGGAGGAGACGGCAGGGGCTGATGGAACGGCAGACTCCACCGGTGGGCTCTTTCGGAGAGGGTCAAGAGCCGGACTGGTGCTCCCTAAATGAACACATGCAAGATAATCACTGATGAAATCCATCCAAAAACGTTAATACCTGCAGTCAACCTAATGAGGGGAATCAGGGCTGGTCGGAAAACAACAATCTGGTGAACGGGCTAAATGCACAGCTAGTGTTTTCAGCCAATGATAAACGTCCGGTGGAAGGTTTTGTGACTTTGTTTAATTTCATACGGTTGCTTTTAGAGCATGGATGTTGTAATGCAATTAAAATACAATCAGTTAAATAGACTTAAGCATTCATTTAGTGGTTCAAACATTAAAACAAAAACTAGATGAAAGGCCGTGTAAATGCAGGCGCCGTGAGGAGCAGCAGGCGAGCGCTGCATTCAACTCCATTGAATATACTTGGGTAAAATAAAGGTCCATATTTTAAAGACATGGCGCGGAAATATAGAAATGCAGTGCTTCTTCTCCGATCAGATACCCACTTTATATCGCATATCAGTCAATGAAGATAGCTCATTTTTAAAGAAATCTGATGGCAGAATGGCGCAATAGTTAACCGGAATCGCTTGGCCTGGCTGTCTGAAAAGTCTGTGTGCTTTTAGCCCCTTGTGTTATTGAATTAATCAGTGATTAAACCACACCAGCCACACACCAAACTATAATTAAAGGAATCTCAGAGCAGAATTTCCACAGACAGAGTGGCCACGTACACACAGAATCAGCACACGCAGTTCAGGAGCCAATGAACATCACAGAAAGACCAAACCCAATGGCAGAGCGCTCTGGACTGAAGTGCTTTTAAATTGATCCTGAAGATACCAGGGGTGTGCACCGGGTAGTTATAGGAACTCCATAATATGGATGTGTAATTTGGGTGGGTGATGGCGGGGCTAAATTGATATTGTGATTTAGAACAATACACAGCTCAATAGTGTGCAGCACACACTTTATATAAATCTATTTAAACCGCCTATATACAGTGTGTGCAGTCATTACATATGTATTAAATCTGCATGTTTCACAAAAGACAGCTCTATAAATTGTTTATGTAAATGAAAAAAATAAATTATATTAAATAAATCAATTAACCATTTGACATATACATATATAGTCACCATTTGATGAGAACGATGATCAACAATGATCTAAAGGCTGATTTATACTTCTGCATCAAGCGCACACGTATGGCTCGTGCGGTCGCATAGCTTTCGCCGCAGCAGACACCAACCTCTTGAAAGATGCAATTACACATCACAAGCTCTGTGATTGGTCGGTTTGGTAGCGGCGATAAGTGTGGGCGGTGCTCAGAGCCGTGAGCCCGTTGGAGCAAGTGTTTACAAGTGTCGAATCCCAGAAAGGAAACTCCAGATGGAAACTTTTGTTTTGTGTTTACCTTTAGATTAAAGTTGTTGCACGTCTGCCAGATCCCGAATCAGAATGAGCGAGATTTAGCTACTTGTACATTAAGGTAGCGCGAGGAACATAAAAACCTCACTGCCTGCTAGCGTTTCAGAAGTGTTATTGCAGGGCAACACAAACAGAGTGCAGAAGTATAAATGCACGGCTCACAGTGGCTCACAGTGATCGCTCGACACAGAAGTATAAACCAGCCTTAAGTTATGTGCGTGTGATATAGATCAAGTTACGCAACGTTTCAATTTGTAATTACAATTTGATTTCAATTAATCACACGGCCCTATTCTATATGTAATTTTTTTTACTTCACAGAAACAGTTCTATATTATGATATATACTGTTAGCAATATATGAGTTGACTAATGGCCTATTTCCACTGAGTGGTACGATGCGGTATGGGTCACCTTCATCAGGCTTGTGTCTCCACAGCGGACATTCGCGCTGCGTTAACCAATTGGTGGCTCACTCTTGTGGGGGTGTGATTATGACGTAGCGCTTGTTGTTGGTGTCCTGGGGGAAAATCCTCCAGTGACACCGGACAACAGTTCATCAAACTGGGCTTGGCTCAGTCAGAAGCACAGCTGAAAGCCTCCATCATCCAGGTACAGTTTCTGGAGGAGTTTATGAACTCACAGAGCTCGGTGCACCTCTGAAAGGATCTAGTGGAATCAGATACAGCTCCAAATGCATCAATGCCTTTTTTTCAACCTTCATAAAGCACATAAACACAGTTATCCGCGAATCCGCATCTGTTGTGAAGTAAATTTGATGCGCGAATGAAGCGAGTAAATCAAAATGTTCACGAGCTAATAGCAATACTGCCTACAACTACGTGTACACCTACTCACATATTCATCGTCTTATACGTACTGCAGTCAACATTGCAATTGTACATTGTTTTGTTTCCCTTTGGGAGTATGTTGCTGCATGTTGTATTTTTGCACTGTCTGTATTTTGCACTGTCTGGAGCCAGCACCTAAGCTTTTCACTCATCATGGCACACGTGCTGCTGATGATGTGACAATAAAAGTGATTAGATTCGATTTACCCTACGCTTGCAGTGTCTGCTATGAACACAGCAATACAGTCTCTGATATGTTACCAATTACAGAAAAACTACACCCAGAAGACATTTAGGCCTTATTTGGGTTCAAAAACACGAAACATAGCCCACAGTCAGCGCAGACCTCTAATCTGTATCTTTTTACCGTAAAAGGTGGCTTGGTACAGTTCACTTTTTGGTATCTTTTGACAGTGTAAATGGGGATAAAAGTGTACCAACCCGTACCGTACCACTGAGTGCAAATGGGTCATTATATTGTGATATGAGACTTATATTGTGATATCGCCCAACACTACACTCATTTAAATGATACATTTATTCCCGATGGTTTTCAGTGTTTACGTGGCCACAAGTTACACGAGTTTGAAAACTATTAGACCCCTTCATTTCCCCTCCACATGCAGGTGCCTAAAAAGCGAGAAGTGAAAATGTTATGCATAAAAATTTCAAAACACAGATGTGAGAGACCGCCGCACTCCTCCTGAGTGTTAAACAGGTCTTCCCCGTGATCAGATCTGATTTGAAGTTCAATTCACCCAAGTCATATTGTAAACAAAGAGCTTCTGGCTCCCGGAGAGCGGTTTTACCTTCAGTTTTGAACCCACACAGATTGTCACTGATGAAAGCAGAAGAAACAACACTGGCAGTTTCACTACCAAACAATCCCAAAGCACTTCCTGTGTGGGAAGGAAGAGCAGGTGCACACGCATCAGATGTGCCACAGGATCAGATATGGACCCAAATATCCGCTTCTGCTTCTCAGCTGAGCTGAAATATCTCTTGTGAAAGACGACTTACCGACTCCAACGGTGCCGAACTGTGGTGAGACCAGCGGGGAAGGGTTGAACTGGGTGTACGGCGCGACTGGCGGACGGTTGAACAGCCCGTAGGAGTTTGCAGACTGGAAGGATGATGGAGGAGCAGTGGAAGATCCCAATGAGGACTAACAGAGGACGACAAGAATAAAACATGATCAAGTCAGAAATGCAACACTAGAGGTGGGAATCTGTAGGCACTTCCCAATCCGATTCCGGGGGTCGTGATGATTCCAAAACAAACCATAACCTACATCTATCCTGCTGTCTTCTGCTGTACATTTTTAACTTCATATTTCAACCAGAATTAGTTTCTGTGTTTTTATTTAATGACTGGAATCTCTGTATGACAATACTGGCATCAATAAATATATATTTATATATATTTGATCTAAAAAATACTTTAGGATGAAAAAACAGCAGATTACAAAGAGCATTTGCGCAAACAGTCACATCTAAAAATTTATTAATTAATTAATTAATAGAGCATTACATCTTTAAGAAAATGTTAAGGAAGAATATAATGTCCGGCTTTCTATAGTGTTTATAAAACTGGTGGCACACTGGATGAGTGTGAGGAACCTCACTGCTATGTCTGAAACGTCTCAAGGTTTCACTTTTGGGTGCGAAAGGTATTTGAACAAGTTGCGGATGCAAAATGGATTAGAATTGACAATCCTGTAATATTCATTGTCCAAAATTAATTTGCAAACATTCATATGTGCCTATCAACTAGGGCTGCAGGATCGTGGAAAAATCTGACATTGCCATATTTTGTTTTTCTGTGATATATATTGCGATTTATAAACGTGATTTCACTAGATAACTTGGAGAAAAAGTGGATTAATTTAGATTGAGATGTTCAAGGATTATGCATTACGTCTGCATAAAATATAATAAATAATAAGCATATATAAACTCAACAGAGCAAACATAAAAGGTTAAATGAACAGCGCTTCATGCTTCTCAGACGAGTCTAACAGTGTTCAGGTATAAACTAAAAAAAAACATTTTCAAATCAAATGTAATATTACACGGTCTTTATTGTATAAATCATTCAAAAATACTTATTTTTATTAAAACATACAAACTGTGCTGCTTTTTTTGTGTATAAATGCTTGAAACTTTTAAAAATTCTCATTATCAAAAGGCTTAAACTCCACAAACCTCATGTGTTTTGAATTGTGACTGATTTATAATCAAAATAAACTAGCGCATGCTTATGAATGGAAGTCAATGGGGTGAAAAGTGCATTAAGCTTAACATACATCCCCAACAGCACATTCAGCTCATCATACTTCACTGTTTTGATTAAATCGTACAGGAATTATCTTCTGAGTGTGTTCTTGTCTGTACCTGAACAATTGCGGGGTCCTGAGGCAGAGAGCATGTCGGTTTGGGCGGTTCACACACCGTCAAGTCCTTGATGTCACTTCCTCTGAATATAATATACTCAAAGGTCTCATCCCGGGGTGCGATGGGCCGGTCCGTGGGTCGGTCCTCAGTGCCAAAGGAACGCACTGCAACAACAACAACAACTCAAATTAACTCTCATTCCACTAATTTACGATAAATTAGCAGCCTTCCTCCGAGATTTGACTCTAATCTTATTAAAATGGGAAAGCTTTTGCACGGATAAGTAATCCGGTTGTTAGGTCTGACGTCATGCATCTTGTAAACAACAAAACCGAGATGATGTAAACTCAGTGTGCTGTAGTAAAACCTTCATCTAAGCTTGATCTCCTCACTGCAGTCTCTGAAATGTTTGGATTGGGTTTAATCGTTGCTACAAATTAACAACGCACATACAAGTGATCATATCAGATGAAATCACATTTATCAGCTCTACCGTGAGGCATTTCTTACTAATATTTCCCAATGGGTGTTTAACAGAGAGGTTTTTTTTAATCAACTCATTTCTAACCAACTTATTTCTAATAGTAATTGTTATTATTTTGTCTTTGACATCATGACAGTAATTAATATTTAACAAGATATCAGTAGTCAGCTTAAGGTAAACTTTAATTAGGTTAAGATAACCAGGCCAGTCATTAGACAACAGCGGTTTGTTGTGTAGCCGATGGAAAAATAACACAAAGTATCAATATTGATTGTTTGTTTTTGGAGATTTAGTTACTTCCTGCATTAAACCTTTAGCTGTTAAACACTCGTCTTATGCAATTACACTTTATATTAAGATACACACAACAATTTTCAATGCAAATGCATTCGTGCACCCCTAGGACTCACTAATCTGAACTTTTTAGGCATGGGCTGGTATAAGATTGCGACGGTATGATAACCTTAGATAAAAATAATCGGTTTCACAGTATGACGGCATTGTTTTTACTGCTCTAAAATACATTCTTTTTAAATGTCTGGCTAAAAACAAATCTTTTTCCCCTTTGAACACAATATATTTTATTTTGAGAAACATTTAATGTATTTTGGAGCAGTAAACATGTCAGACTCCTGCTGTCTTAATTAGTTTGAATAACACAGATTTCCTTACAATTTAACTTGATATACTGTTGTCCTAAAAACAAACAAACAAAAACATGAATAAAAAAATCGTACACATACTGTAAGAATGCCATAGCGCAACATTTTGGCGGTTATAAAACCTTGACTTTTCCAAACCGCGATATACCTTAAAAACGGTTATCGTCCCATGCCTACAATTCTTATTTGAGTTGCTGGAAAACTAATGTGCCTATTGTTTTAACTGGTTCTCATTTAGCATCATAGATATGACAACAATGCTCCAATACTCTGATGCATAGCGAAACTAAATACCTTTTACTTATACTATTTTTGATGCTAGGGGACAATCAGACCATCTAATTTTAATTTCACTAAAACCAAAAACAAATAAATTTGTCTCCAGCAATGATTACATGTACATTTATGCATTTTCCAACTTCTTTTCGCCTCAAGTAACTGTATGTTGAAAAAACAGGTTGATTTTGATATTGCTAACACCATGCTAAGCTATACATACAGTGCTTAGCATAATGGAGTACACCCTGTTTTGAAGAAGAATATTTTTATCCATTTCTCAGTGAATATAGCTCGTATATTTTGGTGCTTTTACGTGTTAAACACATTTAATAAATGGATACATTTATTAAAATAACATTTTAGTCACTAAACACATTTAGAAATAGAAAGATAATACAACTAAATTTATGCAAAATACTGGAAACACAATTACAAACTACAACATTTTCTACATTTATTTCTCTTGAATTTTGCTCTTTTTATATTTAATATTTTCCCCTAATATATACATTTGTGTGCACTTATTTTAAAGCATTATCATAAGTTATTTTGGCAGATTAGCTCTAGATTTAGCTTCAGTACTGTCTAATCTAATGTATATGCTCAAATATAATATTGTCAATCTTCCTATAGAAAATATTAATCTAAATGAGAGACTTGTGAGGGGTGGACTCGTACATGCGGAGCACTGTACATACGAACTGTGAGCGCAGACAACTCATTTCCAATAAGTTATTTTGAGAGTGGGGTTGGAGCTTACATTTATTATTATTATTATATTTAAATCACACTGCCACATCAAACATTTACCACACATGACATTTATAATGTGATTATTATAATGTGTGTTTTAGTGATTTACACTAAGCCCAAAGGAAGTCAAAATGACCCTTTAAGTTGATCTAAATTGAGAACATAACGCAATGGGGTAAACAGCTGTTTGTAAAAGCAAATAAAGACAATTTCAGATTTGAAATGAAGATAGATTTATCTGCCAATAGTCCTACAGTAAGCATCTTATAATGATAATAAACGAACTGACTAATAAAACACATTCATCTTTTAGAAAAAAATAATGTGGCCTTTTAAAATGATTATAAAGCCAGCAAATATTACAAATATTTATCTAAAAGATCCACAGAGTAGATTATGCAGTATATCTAACAAATAAATGTTGTATTAGAGAGTACAATCTCTTTTACTTCACTATTTACTGTATTTTATTGTTAACTTAGCAGAAAACTCTTACATTAATCGTACATTGAAAAACAACAGTAAACATGCACTTTTCGTCACAAAAGACACTTATTTTGTGTATTATTTATAATACCCAGATCTATATGAAGTGAATATAGTGTACAAAGCTGTAACACGCTTTTAAAGCCTCAAACCGCACGAGCACACAAATGCTGACTACATAGTGCGCGTACTACAATTTGTGACACGGCCCAATGTAAACAACACGTAATACTAAATCACAACACGAGCTAAAGCTCAAACTGAGAGTGTGTTTGTGTCTGGAGTGTGTTTGTGAGTGTTTCTGTGCGTTTCTGACCTTTAGCGAGCGCCACGGTGGAGTTTTCGGTGTCGATGGTGTACAAAATGCCTTCATAACGGATCTCCGCTTTACTGATCAGGCTGATTTTACTGCCGATGTACGGCGTGCCACCGCTCATCGTCGCGCTTTCACCTCGAATAAACCGGGAGGGAAAAAATTAGATGTCTGTGGAAGACAAATATCCACACTTCACAGCATAAACAAACCGCTGCGACTGCCAGTGTGTGTGTGTTCGCTAACAAAACATGGCCGCCTGCATTTTCAGGCCGTCGGGCGGAAGTGACGTTTGATCGCCGTCATTTTGTCTACGTCAGGGCTTCCCAAAGTTCATGTCGTACAGTTTTATGTGACTAACAAAAATAGAAAAGGGGCTTATGATATTAATCTTTTGATAATATTTACAAAGCCATTTTAGCCTACTATACTTAAACAATTAGAACATTACAAGAACAACATTAAAGAGCCTCTATTATGCATTATAAAAGGCAGTGGTTGACGGAGTACTGAAAAATCATACTCAAGTAAAAGTACCATTACTTGCCCAAAGATGTAGTGCAGTAGAGTAAAAGTATCTGTAGTAAATATTACTCAGAGTATGAGTAAAAGTAGCCCTTTTAGAAGTACTCAAGAGTAGTGAGTAGTGAGTATTACACTGTAGAGAAGTTGATGTGTTTACAGAATGTTACGTTTACATATCCCTGCAAAAAATGTGCTGTATTCTTGCTATTTTCGTTCGTTCCTTTCAACCTTCCTTCAATTATTTGTTCTCTCCTTCCTTCATTCATTCGTTTGTTCCTTCCTTCCTTCACTCGTTCATATTTTTGTTCCTTCCTTCATTAGGTACTTTTGTTCATAGATTCGTTCCTTCCTTCATTAGTTTGTTCAGTCCTTCCTTGAATTCTTTCTTCGTTAGGTCCTTCCTTCTTTCCTCCCTTCATTTGTTCGCTCATTCTTTCTTTCATATTTTTGTTCCTTCCTTCATTAGGTCCTTTGTTCATTCATTCGTTTGTTCGTTCCTTCCTTCCTCAGTTTGTTCAGTCCTTCCTTGAATTCTTCCTTCATTTGTTAGGTCCTTCCTTCTTTCCTCCCTTCATTTGTTCGCTCATTCTTTCTTTCATATTTTTGTTCCTTCCTTTATTAGATCCTTTGTTCATTCATTTATTCATTCCTTCCTTCTTTCATTTCTTAGTTTGTTCAGTCCTTCCTTGAATCCTTCATTTATTTGGTTCTTCGATCATTCCATTCCTTGTTCGGTCCTTCCTTTTATTTGGCCCTTCCTTCCATTCTTCATTCGTTCCATTTAGTGATTGTTTAAGGCTGTTTGGTGATTTCAGTCCTCATACAGTCGACATCCATCATTTTCAGTCACATGCAGTCTATAAACAGTCTCTGGATCATTGCGTGTGCAGATTTTGGACATCTTCTTGGACATTTTTAATGTTCCCCAAAGGTTTGCTGTGTTTATAAAGCGCCCATGTCTTGAGGTTGTTCAGTATGATGTGATTTACTTTCTATGTGTGATTTAATTGGACAGGAATCACAGGACTGATCTTTCTACTGTAGACAATGACCATAGACAAGACAGAAATACAGTAGTGACTGCAGGATGAAGGACAGTAGTGGAGGAAAAGGACAGATACTAAACATGTACTCAAGTCCACATTTGTAAAACTACTCAGTAAATTACAATTCCTGAGAAAAACTACTCGATTACAGTAGTGCAGAGTGTTTGTAATTAGTTACTTTACACCACTGATAAAAGGTCATATTTTGGTTTGGGGGGTCTACAACAACAGGCTGATAAGAAAAAGAAAAAACACCTTCATTGTCTTATAATATGCATATATTTTACTTAATTATCCCAACGACTCCTATATGAATCTACACAAAAGAAGATACTTTAAAAAATGTTAAAAACCGGTAATCGTTGACTTCATTCATTCATTTTCCTTCGGCTTAGTCCCTTTATTTTATCAGGGATAGCCACAGCGGAATGAACCACCACTATTGACTTCAATATTAGGGGAAAAAAGGAAATACTATAGAAGAAGTCAATAGTTTTTTAAAAACATTTTTCAAAGTATCTTCTTTTGTGTTCAACAGAAAAAAGAACTCAGGTCTGTGACACTGAAGAGTGAGTACATAGTAATGACTTAATTAGATGAAAACTGCCTCAAGTTTTAGTGGAATCTGATTTTAAAGAGCCCCCGTTATGCATTATAAAAGGTCATTTTTTGGTTTTGGGGGTCTCCAACAACAGGCTGATCTGCATGCATGTTCAAATACACTTTCATTGTCTTATAATGTGCATTTATTATTACCTCATTATCCCAGCGACTCCTATATGGTGCGTTCAGTGATTCATTTGTTCCCAAACCTTCCTTTGTGTGAGGCTAATCTGCTGTGATTGGTCCGATGTGTAATATGTACCCTTAAGGTATTACTATGGACCCTTTAGGTACACATGTGTACCTTGTGAAAAGGTACCACCCCAGTGACAGCTCACATACCTTTATTTCTGAGAGTGTAGCATTCGCTTTTTATTTGCATATTGTTTATATAGTTTTAATAATTATTGACTGATATTGCCATGTTCGGCGCCACGGTGGCCTAGTGGGTAGCACATTCGCCTCACAGCAAGAAGGTCGCTGGTTCGAGCCTCAGCTGGGTCAGTTGGCATTTCTATGTGGAGTTTGCATGTTCTCCCCGTGTTGGCGTGGGTTTCCTCCGGGTGCTCCGGTTTCCCCCACAGTCCAAAGACATGCGGTACAGGTGAATTGGGTAAGGCTAAATTGTCCGTAGTGTATGAGTGTGAATCAGTGTGTGGATGTTTCCCAGAGATGGGTTGCGGCTGGAAGGGCATCCGCTGCGTAAAAAATATGCTGGATAAGTTGGCGGATCATTCCGCTGTGGTGACCCCGGATTAATAAAGGGACTAAGCCGAAAAGAAAATGAATGAATGAATGAATTGCCATGTTCATCATCATCATCATTTTCCACATTTTCAGTGTTTAGTTTGAAAACATTCCATCAAATTGTCAGTAATGAGTGTGAGTGAACAGTAGAGGGCAGTAGAGGATCTGTTAAAACTGACTGAACACACTGAGGACGCAGACTGCCCTCTAGTGGACATTTGATCATTTAAGCATCAACAACAGACACTCAAAAATGACTTTTGCCGCTTGTTTAAGCTACTTATTTAAAACGAGTTGAGACAACACAATTCTTAACTTAATTGTTTTATGTTCAGTCATTCATTTTCTTGTCGGCTTAGTCCCTTTTTTAATCTGGGGTTGCCACAGCAGAATGAACCGTCAACTTATCCAGCATACGTTTTACGCAGCGGATGCCCTTCCAGCTGTAACCCATCTCTGGAAAACATCCATACACACGCATTCACACACATACACTACGGACAATTCACCTATAGCGCATGTCTTTGGACTTGTGGGGGAAACCGGAGCACCCGGAGGAAACCCACACCAACACGGGGAGAACATGCAAACTCCACACAGAAATGCCAACTGACCCAGCCGAGGCTCGAACCAGCGACCTTCTTGCTGTGAGGCGACAGCACTTAGGCCTGTCACGATATCTATTTTTTGTTGTACGATATATTGCACCAAAATATATCGCGATAAACAATATTATTGTTATTTTAAGACCATTTTAGGCCACTCATTATATAATTTCCAGAATGGCAATATAATAGCATCATAACGCAAGTACACTCTTCAAAAGAACACATCATATTTCAGTCTTAAGAATATTTAATTTAGTCATTTTAATAATTTAATGATCAGGCATTTGAATCAGAATGTGAAAACGCATATCCTAAATAAATAATAATAAATGTTAACAAAAAAAACAAAACAAAAAGCAAGGTAAAAAGTAACAGAGGCTGCAATATCTGCTTCCAGATCTATTTTCAGCTGTCAGGCACCCACATCAAAATACACTTTAGTCATTTATGGTAAATACTATAGTGTTTTTAACCATACTGACACTGACACCTCTAATAGAGATAGAGAGGTTGTGCAATCAGTTAAAATGTTGCAACAATTGGTTTGTACATATGGGCGATATATACTGCATCATCAAAAATTATTGAAGTCATGTCCATGTATTGTGCGATAAATCGATATATTGATTATTGTGACAGGCCTAACAGCACTACCTACTGCGCCACCGTGGCACCCTTGTTTTCATGTAGTATATATATATATATATATTGTTTCCCAGAGATGGGTTGCAGCTGGAAGGGCATCCGCTGCGTAAAACAAATGCTGGATAAGTTGGCGGTTCATTCCGCTGTGGCGACCCCAGATTAATAAAGGGACTAAGCCGAAAGGAAAATAAATGAATGAATGAATATGAAAATGTTCATATTATTTACTCACACACTTTATTTTAGTAGATATACAAGAGACTCGCTTTGTTTACCAAATAAGTGGATCTAATAGGATTTGCATTGTAAATATTAAATAAAAGCTTATATTTTATTATGTAAGGTCTTAGTTACGTTAAGATCATTCCACATAAATCTGTAGATTCTTTACAATATTCTGCGCAGGAATGGCAAAAAATATCCACAGATTCTGTCTGGCCCTAATTATGAGGAACCAAACAGTCTTTACACTGTATGTCCTGTTTACATTCATTCATTTTCCTTCAGCTTAGTCCGTTTATTCATCAGGGGTCGCCACAGCGGAATGAACCGCCAACATACCAGCATATGTTTTACACAGCGGAAGCCCTTCCAGCTGCAACCCAGTACTGGGAAACACCCATAAACACTCATTCACACTCATACGGACAATTTAGTTCATCCAGCTCACCTATAGCGCATGGAAACCGGAGCACCCGGAGGAAACCCACAGGGGGGAACATGCAAACTCCACACAGAAACGACAACTGACACAGTCGGGACTCGAACCAGCAACCTTCTTGCGGTGTGCTGACAGTGCTAACCATTGTATGTCCTGAATGTATAATAAAAAAATCATGTTAACATCTGTCAAGTGAAGATAGATACAAACCTGAGAAACTGCAAATCGCTGGAATCAAAACACAGAAGAAAAACAGCCATAATCATGTTTCATTTTAATATTTATTTATAAAATAAGGGGAAAAATCCATTAGATTTCATTATAGTCTTCATTACAGCATTCCTATCCTCATATAATATGAAATTGCGTCTTCGTTTTAGAAGTTACACCGTAAAAAATTTGACCTTAAATTCACGGTAAATTACTGGCTAATAATTGCATTACTTTCACAGTAAATTACAGTATGTAAATTCACAATAAATTACTGTGATTTTTCTACATTAATTTACTGTGAGAATACAGTCATATAATGTGATTTCACAGTAGAAAGTAAATTCCATTACTGTGATCTCACAGTATCCTCTTGTGGAAATAACTATTTTTACTGTAAAGTTAGAATTTATGGCAACATAATTACTGTGATTTAGCAGTAAGTTGCAGTTTAAATACTTTCTTTAACTGTAAAGTTACAATTATATAACAGATTACTGTAGAATTTTAAAGCAAATGTCATCAATATGTCATTTTAACGTTAAATAAATACAAAAACACCTAAATTGTACACATTGATTTTGCAGTCTGTAAACTACAGAAGCCTCAAAAACAACCATAAAGGATGGTGTGTATTTTGTAATGTGCTTTGCTGATTGCGGAGATATAACTTCCAGATGCTGAGCAGGTGCTCATGTATGCGGCAACAGCTATGTTATGTCTTCGGCTAGACATAACATAATACCAAAGCCCCTCTGGGTGTATATTTCATGAATCGATTTTCATATTTCCATGTTAATCGATAAATAAAAATAAAGGTGCAGTTCACCTGAAAAATAAAAAATGGCTATATCCTTCATGTCGTTTCAAACCAGTATGAATTGGTTTAATTTTGGAGTAAAACATATAGAATTTATAATTAAATTGTTTTGGGGCTGCAACAGATGAATTAATAGTAAAATACCAGTACAGATGCAGCTTCTTGAATAAAAATAATGGTTTGGCTTATAAGTTTACTATCATTAACATGTGAAAACATTTTTAAGCCTTATTTACAGTAAATTGTTGTGATTACTTTTACAATAAAATTCCGCCTACAATACATTACTGTGAACTTTCACAGTTAAATCCTGTGAAGTGACATTAATGTAATTTACTGTGAAAAATTACAGTTAAATGTTGTGAATTTCTGGGAATTTTTTACAGTGTAGCCATAAACCACTACAGAAACCATTATAAAACCGGTCAAAATTAGGGCCTTTGTTCAAGCAAACTCGGGGAATCTCCACAACTATATGGTATTTTTCAAATAATAATCACGTTCTTGCATTGAAAAGTGCTACAATTGATTAATCCGTGAGTGCATCAAATGCCAAACCTGCATGCATCTCGTTCCACGAAGCAAATAAAGCACCCCGATCCTCAAATACTGCAAACACTCGCATGAGAAATCAACGTAATGCGACAACAGAGTAGATTCAATTTGGCATAACACAAATAGATGCTCTTTTAAGGCAAACATTGTAAACAAACGATCCACAACGTATGTTGGCTACTAAAATATTGCACATGCAAACATGATGCAGGCAATACTAAACTGTGAGTTCATAAATAATATATATAAGTATATATGTGTGTGTGTATATATATATAATATGGGGATTTCAATCACCCCAATTATATGTCGAACGCTCCTGTTTAACGTAATCTCACCAGAACGATTCAGGACTAAAGGTCATGCCCTCCAGCAATCGCTGTATCAAAGAAATAAATCATAATAATAGTAATAAAAATATTAACTAACACATCCTCCAAATCGCGGAGAGCAGATCTAACTATTCAACACCGCTCACTACTTTTATTACAAATTAGGATCATCACACCTGAGATTAAATGCTCAATATCTGTCACGTGTAAACAATTGATTAGCCATGCAGTCGAAGATTCAGCTTCAAAACAAAGAAATGCACAGGAACTAGAACTATCCTTCATCAAGAGTTATTAGAGCACGTTTAATTCGTGAGTTATTATGTCAATAAGACGTCTATTAGAGTTTATCCCTATGCCCTGACCCCAGCAGGCACAGGACGTCAACATGATTGACGTTGTACACCAACATCATGGGGGCGTTGCATTTTGTTTGGAAATGAAAATGGGGTTGACGTCAGAACCCGTCAGGCCGAATGTTCAACGTCCAACCTAAAATCAACCAAATATCAACGTCTAATGATGTCACAGCTTGACGTTACCACTATGACGTCTATTAGACGTTGGATTTTGGTTGCCAAACCTGACGAATAAATGTCAGTATTTGACATCAGCGTGACGTTATTTTAAGATGTTAGCTCGACGTTGGATTTTGGTCACTTTCTAACAACCTAAAAACAACCAAATATTAACGTCTAATGATGTTACAGTTTGACGTTGTGTGGACGTTGCAACTATGACGTCTATCAGATGTTGGATTTTGGTTGCCATACCCGACAAATAAATGTCAGTATTTGACGTCAGCTTGACGTTGGTTTAAGATGTTGACTTGATGTTGGATTTTGGTCACTTTACAACACAACCTAAAATCAACCAAATATCAACGTCTAATGATGTTACAGCTTGACGTTGTGTGGACGTTACCACTGTGACGTCTATCAGACGTTAGATTTTAGTTGCCATACCTGAAGAATAAAAGGCAGTAATTGACGTCAGTGACGCTGCTTTAAGACGTTGGATTTTGGTCACTTTCCAACACAACCTAAAATCAACCAAACATCAACATAATTTGACATAGCTATTGGACGTCAAAATAACGCTGTCTTTAGACGCTGGCTAAACAATGGATTTTGGTTACCTGACATCACGACCTAAATCTAACCTAATATTAACATCTTCTGATGTTGTGTGCATGCTGGGATCCCTTCTGAGTGAGCACTATAAAGGGATTAGGGCATAGTGGTGATTTAAACACACTGTTTGACACCAAACATCTTTGCTTTGCGAAGGATCATGGGGCTCGAAGTGTCCATCAGTCGTACCCTTCAAAATCAGAAGTGCCCTTCAAAGTGAGCAATTCAGTTTGGAATGATATTTCAATACGGCGATCATAATTGTTTCACTCCAAAGTGCCCTTCACAGGGTGAACGTCAGTGTATTTATAATCTATGGAAGCATTTCGGTCTGTATTCAATTTAAAGTGCCCCTATTATGCTTTTTCAGACCTTTCATGAAGTGTAGATTGTATTCTGTATTCTATAGTCATATTGTTACGAGTATGGATTGACTTACCTGTTTGTGTTGTCATTGTGTGTCCGGAACACGTGGGTTTGTTTTGACGGCTGGTCCGTTCTGTCAGGGTTTGGGGTGGTAGGAGATGAAGCGAGGACCCAATTGCAGTAAATGGAAACTTATTTTATTTAATAAAAGGCAAACAAAATAACTTAAACCTCCCCTTGGGGGAAATAACATGGAAACTACCGACGCTATCTCACGGCAATTCGTAACTTTTGATTTAGTGGCTAATTTATATGACTTCGTACGGTCTAATTCGTACAATTTATAGTACGATTTGCTCATCACCCAATGACGGTTGGGTTTAGGGGTGGGGTTGAGTGCCACGCCTCCTTTTTTAAATCGTACATTTTCATACGACTGAACTCAAACGAATTCGTACTTCTTAAATAATACTGATAAATCATTTGAGTGGGTGATCTTGTAATTATAAAGATAATATATATATACACTAAATTGACTAATAATGTAGTAATATCTAATAAGAAACAACTCAAAATCTAATTTTTTCCCCTGAAAACCCTTTTTAGATGGATATATTCGGAATATACAGTAAACAGAAGTGTTTAGTCAATGTGAACATAAAGGAACCAATGCTATATCACGGCAATTTGTAACTTTTAATTTAGTGGCTAATTCGTATGAATTCGTACGATCTAATTGTACAATTTAGTATGATTGATCATCAACCAATGACGGTTGGGTTTAGGGGTGGGGTTGGGTGCCACGCCTCTTTTTTAAATCGTACATTTTCGCACGACTGAACTTGTACGAATTCCTACGAATTAGCCACTAAACTGGCAAAACGTAAAACGCTTACGTTTTCTCGTGAGATCAGGCTGAAACTACACACTTAACTAGACAAGACCTGGCATGACACATTCCGTCATGCCAGGTCTTGTCTAGTTAAGTGTGTAGTTTCCACGTTATTCCCCCAAGGGGAGGTTTAACTTATTTTGTTTGCCTTTTATTAAATAAATTAAGTTTTTATTTACTGCAATTGAGTCCTCACTTCATCTCCTACCACCCCAAACCCTTACAGAACGGACCAGCCGTCAAAACAAACCCACGTGTTCCGAACACACAATGACAACACAAACAGGTAAGTCAGTCCATACTCGTAACACATATAGGACAAAGGACCACCATTGGGACAGTTTATGTCTTGTGTACGCAAGCATTCGAGTTCATTAATTCATTCATTTTTTTTCCGGCTTAGTCCCTTTGTTAATCTGTGGTCGCCACAGCGGAATGAACAGCCAACTTATCCAGCATATGTTTTACGCAGTGGATGCCCTTCCAGCTGCAACCCATCTCTGGGAAACATCCATACACACTCATACACTACGGACAATTAAGCCTACCCAATTCACCTATACCACATGTCTTTGGACTTGTGGGGGAAACCGAAGCACCCGGAGGAAACCCACGCAACCACGGGGAGAACATGCAAACTCCACATAGAAATGCCAACTGACCCAGCCGAGGCTCGAACCAGCGACCTTCTTGCTGTGAGGCGAATGTGCTACTCACTACGCCACCGTGGCATTTGAGTTGTTATATTGAATTTAAAGAGATAGTTCACCCAAAACAAGTTCTGTCATCATTTACTCTCCCTTGTTTTTTCTACTTCTGCTGAAGACAAAATTAGATATTTTGAGAAAAGACAGTCTTCAGCATTCTTCAAAGCATCTTCTTTAGTGTTCAACAGAAGAAAAAAACTGATAAATGTTAAAAAAACACCTGAGAAAGAGTAAATAATGAGTAAATTGTTGCGTGAACTGCCCCTTTAAGTCCTACATTTCTCATTGAGCCTCGTCCTACCTCCTCCACTCATCTAAAGAAGGCTTTAGAGAAACTAAATCCCTCATTTCAGACTCAAAGAGAACATTAGTAGGGTTTTTTATCCCTTGGATGGATGTTAACGTACTGCAGGAGAAATAGAGACAGTATAACAGAGGCACTTTAAGTTGAATTTGACCATAAATGAGGAAGACTGCTGTGACAATGCCAGGCCAAACAGGAGAAGAGAAAACTTGAGGAAGAAACCTTCCCGTTTCATACATGGTTAAAGTTTGATGCATGTTTTCTGCATGATTTATATAGATAATACAGCACGGAGGCAGCGTGTGTGGGTGTGAGTTTGAAGTTGACACACTGTCATGTTAAATAAATGAAGTCAGAGCTCTGTGCCTGTACTTGAGTTATTTTTTTCCCGGGGTAAAGGCTCGCTTGTGTATTTTCCTGCTGAAATATGAAGGGTTTGGAGCAGAGGAAGCACATCAGAGCTCTCCACGATGACCCGAGCAATCTCTAAAGACACATTTAGCCGTGTCTCCAGCTTGCTAAAAGTCTGACCGGGTGTGTTTCATACACATGTGTGGTCTTTTAATGCTGTTTAACTGGGTCGTTTTACAATAGGGATGCAATTTCCAGCTTGTGGGTTCTACATTAAACAGATGTCTTATAGTTTCAGATTAATATCAAATTAAAAGCTTAAATGTATTCAGCATCAAGATGAACTAGCATGAATTATAACACTTCTCAGCTTTCGATAGATGTCATTAATAATCTTCAACATATCAGAAATGCATCACAAGATTAAAATCATTTTGAATAATCAGGAAATGTTTTGCTTTGTTGGTAAAAGATGCATTATTTATACGAGCGTAAGTTCAATTATTTAAATCTGCTTGAATATACATTGCACTTTGATTTGATTTTTAATATTCAAAAGCATTTGGCATTGTAAAATGACCCCGATGAAGAAATAGCATGTACCTCAAAACGGCATGCAATAAAGACTAATGCTACAAGCGCTAACAAAACAGGCCATTAGTGTGTGGTGCATGCTAGAAAGCATCTCTGCTACTTCTGTATGAGGCTGTGCTTGCATTACTGTGCTTGGATATAGATATTGAGAGTAGCTACAGTTCTGTCTTTACAGGAATTGATCACGCAAAGCCGAAAATTCTGACGTTTGCTCTTTTTGATGTTCTTTTTTTCATCGACAAAGATGCATTTGGTACAAAGTGGATGGATACTAGAGATGTGAAGCAAAGAAAAATGTTTCATCAGATGCTACTGCATTTACACTGCATGGTTCAAGTGTCTCAATTCCGATTGTTTTCTCCCATGTGGCACAGATGGGATCCAGCCCATGTACATGTAAGCAGGAAAAAAAATCACATAAATTCAGATTTACTCAAGTCAGATTCAGGCCTATTTCATATTCTATTTCATTATCTGATCGGAACCATGCCCTTGTTTCTGCAGCTAGATGGGATTTTCACCTGTCAATGCGAGTCATAGTGCATGACGTCAACTCTGACGCTTTCATTTCAGAACAGACAGTCCCAAACCTCAAATCTCATACACAAGGACTTTTATATTATCAAGTAGCACAAGCATTTAAGCATGTTAATGAGAGAAATCACGCCATGGACATTATTCAGCAGGCACAGGATGTCAATATGATCGTGGGACGTTGCATTTTGTTTGGAAATACTGTAATAATTGGGTTGACATCAGAACCCAGCGTCAGGCTGATTTCAATGTCCATCATCAGACAGACTCTCGCATTTTGGTTACTTTCCAACGCAACCTAAAAACAACCAATAATTAACATCTTATAATGTTACAGCTTGATGTTGTGTGGACGTTACCACTATGACGTCTATCAGACGTTGGATTTTGGTTGCCATACCTGACGAATAAATGTCAGTCTTTGACGTCAATGATGTTGTTTTAAGATGTTAGCTCGATGTTGGATTTTGGTCACTTTCCAACACAACCCTAAAATCAACCAAACATCAACGTCATTTGAAGACGTCAAAATAACATTGTCCTTAGACGCTGGCGACCTAAATCTAACCTAACATTAACATATTATGACGTTGTGTGTCTGCTGGAAACATTAAGTTGTATACTGGTGTAAAAAGGCCTAGATTAATAGAAAACGGCCAAATGAGAACGTTTCTGTCATAAACTATAGACTATATACATAAAACAACTTGTTAATAGAATAAAAAAATGAAACCCTGCGAACAGATTAAATACAGGAATGGAGAAAAGAGCACTCTTTTATTATCAGCTGTCAGTCAGGGCCTGCTCTTTTATCCTGATCCTTTCGCCTTTGCCGTGTAAATGCAGACAATCGGTCACTGTTAAAAGATGATGTAAGTAGATCATTAAAAAAAAAATCGGATACAGTCACAAAATCGGAATTGACCATCAAGATCTGCAGTGTAAACGCAGCCATTGTTGATTTCCTCAATGAATGACATTAGTTTAATTCAACATTTAATTAAATTGTCAAGATTACGTAAAAATATGTGATTAATCCAAACCGAACTGCTTTGGAATGAGATAATAATGGCAGAATTTTCATTTTGTGTGATCAATTCCTGTAACATAGAGTAAGGCTTTTCCTGTAAAACATCTGTGCTAGTGCCGCTAAAGCTGAGCAAAAACTCTTTAAAGTTTTTGAGGCAGTCAACTGACCAAAAATACGCCATACCGAAACAGTAGAATAACCGAACGCAAATACTGTACAATATAAGGAAAACCAAGGCCTGAAAATGTCTCACTTCAGTTCCGAGGGTGTTATTCATGCTTTTTTTTGTTTTTCCTTTTGCTCTATATACAAACGTCATGTAATAAAATGAGTAAATTCTATTGTTAAGCAGCTCAGAGTTCTCATGAGGTACAAAAAAAAACATCCATTTGTAAAAAAACAAAACAAAAAACATTACAATTGTAAACGTCTGCTGAAGTTCGTCAGACACGAGATCACTGTATTTTCCGGAATATAAGACATTTTAATGTAATCATCTAATTAAAACAATGCTTTGACGGAAATAATGCAACGGATGTCAAAGCAGGTGAAACTAAAATGCATTCTATGCATATTTATACATAATATATATATTTTTCCTTTCTTTTTTTCTATCTTACATTATTTTTCAATGAAACTATAAAATGTGACTTTTGTGCAATTTTATTACAACTTCATAGTCAGGTGCGACGTTCGTTTTTTTCCGGAAAGTACAGTATATGTAAGTGACTGTAGAGTCACATCTGATATTTGACAAACTGAATAGGCCACTCGATACTTTAAAACAGTCTAAAACCCCTTCTGAAACCTCAATACGGCAGGCCGGGGCGTTAAGTATCCCGAACGTCACCCTACATACCGTGCAGAAGGGCGGCGTCTCACTCAGACAGGCCATGTGTGATCCTGAGAGTGACGGTGAACCAAAGAAAGCATGTACGGTTTTGTGTAACAGCTCAGATCTGCGTCTGCAGAGGGTGGATCGGGTGGACGAGGCTCGCCGGAGGTTTGGAGATGGTGGAGTGGGCTGAGTGCTGAGGTTTGATGCCTCTGCTTCGCACGTACTGGAGGAACTGATCTGGGATTTCCGCGAGAACGTCCTTGGCTAGACGGGCCATGCTGAGGATGTGATTTCCTCTGCGATCGATGTAGTCGCGGAAGGGAACAAACTGTGGAGAAACACGACAGATGTCCATTAAAGCAATGTTCTCAAACTCAATTCCTGGACTGCCGCAGCTCTGCAGAGTTTAACTACCTCCAACTCACACCTGCTTAATAGTCCACAGCAGTCTTGATTAGTTGGATCAGGTGTGCTTGATTAAGGTTGAAGCAAAACTGTGCAGAGCTGTGGCCCTCCGGGAATCAAGTTTGAGACCTATGCTTTAAAGCAGGGGTGTCCAAACTCGATCCTGGAGGGCTGGTGTCCTGCTGAGTTTAGCTCAAACTTGCTTCAACACACCTCCCAGGAAGTGTCTAGTATATCTAGTAAGAGCTTGATCAGCTGGTTCAGCTGCGCTTGGTTAGGGTTGGAGCTAAACTCTCCAGGACACCGGACCTCTAGGAGTTCGGACACCCCTGCTTTAAAGTGTGTACTTGCAGATTGTGTTATTTAAATTGCAATTAAGTGTGGATAAAGAGAATAAACAGTTGGCATCTGCTGCTGTGTTTCCATCCAAAGATGCAATCGACTCATGTGGGAAACTGGAATATTGCATTAAACATTTGGGAATGAAGCAGCGTTTCCTTGCCTTTGCCTTGTCTTTGCATCCATTGAGTAAAAGAGAACAAAACGGTCACTTCTTGATAAACTGGCAGCAAATATCCGAAATATCCAAAATATCCGGAAATGTAGTTTAGTGCATTTGGAGAAGCCACTGTGTTGTTTGACCTTCGTTGCGCCTCAGAAGACGAAGATTGAACGCAATGAACACCTTGCTGTGGCTTTTGGAGGTGTTAGAAACTCCTTGAGAGTTCAGAAACATGCTCAAGACAGTAATAATAATACCAATAACATTTAAGATGATGTACAATGTGCTGGAAATGCTGGTTTGTCCACTTTTAATGCGATATTCCAAAATTCGCTTAGAAATAGGTGGATAGAAACATAGTACAGATCATAGAAACCCTGGATTTAAAATAGTAGGAAGTCACACAGATGTATCATCTCACATCCTTTTAGGAAACCGAGATTATGTACGTAACCTGGAGATGTTCCCTTTCAAGGTGTCATTGGGTTGTTGCAATGGGAAATATATATAGCACCATCACTCTACTGAAAAGGTGTCTGGCTACTAATCAAGACATACCTTGTGAGCCAAAAGTGTCAATACAAGCTCTCTGCTACATACACATGGTATAGCATAGAGAAGTGAGCAGATGTTGCCTTGGCCAACTTTCCACTTTGGCGTCCAGTCTAAATATGCAGAGAATAGTCCCAGTTATTGGACTGCCCATGCATGGTGCAGCATTCCCAGGGGTTTATTACTGCAATGGTGGTACATCTCAAGTGTGGGGCGAAGCCAGGGTCTGTCCACACAGCTGGGTGATGAACTGGTGGTGTGTAACCCTATGGCTCACAGGGAAGTCGGCTACTGAGCCAAGCTGTTGTATGTTCACTGCCAGCACATGGCAATATTTCAGGTCTATGAGGTCTGCTTCAGTAGAAACACAGCCTTCATTTTAACACCCACTCAGCGTCACATTGACCTTCCCAAAGACATCGCAGCCAATAAGTGACCTTTTACTATGACAAAGACTTGCCTCAAATGTAGGATCCTAGATCAAGGGTGGACAAGTTCAATAGTGGAGAGAATCTAGGCACCTGAACAGGCCAATAAGAGTCTGAGTGTTACTCGAAACTTACAGTCAGGTGAGTTTTTTCAAGGCTAAATCAAAGCTCTGCAGGACCGTGGCCATCCAGGACAGAACTTGCTTACCAATTCCATAGGTCAAAGTTTAGTCTTATCACATAGTAAGGGAAGAAATGTATTTTGACGTGTCGGGTAGCCCCTTGGAGCTTTATAGTTCATTGTAGGCAACCATCTAGGATTGGAAGCCTCTTGAGGCAAGATGGCAACAACTTTAAGGTTGTAACCACACTAGGCACACTATCTGAACTGTGCCCGGGCATGTTTGACACCCATATCCTCGATCATTTGACTAGTTTGAGTGCTCAGTGGAAGAGTTGGGCCAGAGCACCGTTAGGTTGGGCTTGGGCATGGAATGCATATAGTGTAAATGCAAAATGCACCATAGTGTGAAACTGAAGATGCGATGTCACTTTTAAGGCACTGTTCCAAATGCATTTATAACTTACTCTTACTTCTCAATAAACGGGAGTCCCAACTGTGTCCCAAATGACTTAAAAAATGCACAACAATGCAAGCGTGCTTGGGCACAGAATGTAAAAATTCAATGTCAATGCAGGCCATAGATCAGGGGTGTCCAAACTCGGTCCTGGAGTGCTGTTGTCCTGCAGATTTTAGCTCCAACTTGCCTCTACACACCTGCAAAGATGTTTCTAGAAAGCCTACTAAGAGCTTAATTATCTAGCCCAGGTGTGTCTGATTGGGGTTGGAACTAATTTTTACAGGACACTGGCCCTTCAGGACCGAGCTTGGACATGCCTGCCATAGATGAAGAGGAGTATAGTGCCTAGACTCAAGTTCAAGGGAACTGTGCCTAGTGTGAGTACACCCTAAGTGTGGTACCCTAGGTCCACATGGTTGGAAAGTCCAAACATATGTGGACTGGAACTGGAATGCCACCGATTTCTTTCTGGCATCCCCAAACCTCTGTATGATAATATTTATGGTGTGACAAAAGAGTTAAGGTGTCTTCATTACTCCTGATAAGTTACGAACATCATTCTGTGGTGATAACTGCCCACTGAATGTGTGTTTACAGGTGCCGTTTGCTTGGTGGCATTGAGAGCTAGATCAGTGCTTCAGTGGAGCTAGTTCCCTGCTTCCAGCTGGCAGCATCACGATGAGGTGTAGAGATCCGCTATGGTGCCACTACATGAGTTTTGACCACCAGATTAAGGCCCTGTTTACACGAATGCGTTTTCGTGTTAAAACGCATAAGTTTTGCTACGGTTACGCCATCCGTCCACACTACACCGGAGTTTTTGAGCCCTGAAAACGAAGTGTTTTGGAAACGCTGGAGAGGCCGTTTTCATTCTAAAGCGCTGCTGCTCTGTCTCAGTGTGGATGGGGGAAACGAAGACGTCTGAAAACGGAGACGTGGCTGCTGAGATTCGCTACTCGATTGGGGCTTTTGTGTCATTGCGTATCCTTCCCTTATTCGTCAAGCCCCTATCACATGACTATAACGCCACCGGAAGACGGCAGACCAGCCTTCACTGTAAACAACAACATGGACACAGAAATGGGAGCGTTGTTTGCACTATTGTCGGTTTTAGGCGCCATTGTGCAGTTAAACTCTGCCTTTACTACAACAGCTGCATATATTCGCAAGAGGCAAGCTACTGTTCCAGCACTCGCTAATTGGTCGCGTTTCAAGCGGCGTAAGCCCTATTTAGAACGCCGGCTTTGGGTTACACAGGGAAGAACCAGTGCCTGGTGGGACATGTTTGTAAGTGAAGTAGTTGTTCCTGAGGATTGGCATAAGTAAAAAAGTTTGTTGACTAACAATAACCAAATGCCGAGCAAGACACATGCTTCCTGTTTATACTTGAACGCGCATGCCCAGAGTGCGCGAATGGTCACATAATATACGTTTCTGGTGGAGTAGTGTGGACGGAGATATGTTCAGAAACGCTGGGTGAAACGCTAGTGTGGACG
Source organism: Danio albolineatus (assembly GCA_903798035.1). Lineage (NCBI taxonomy): Eukaryota > Metazoa > Chordata > Actinopteri > Cypriniformes > Danionidae > Danio > Danio albolineatus. Next base: position 402,786 of record CAIGQQ010008344.1, read on the forward strand.
CGGATCGTTTTCATGCTAAAACGCCGTTTTAAACCTAAACCGCACTAGTGTAAATGGGGCCTAAATGTGACCCCGCAGGCCTTTGAGGGCAATGCCACAGTATCCAATGATACTAATGCATCCTCCATCTGAGGCATCATATTGTGTGCATCTGCCAGATTCTAAATCTTCTAATCTTCATAAGCAAGAACTTGATACAGGTTCTGCAATAATCTCTGGACTTTGGATGACCCAACAGGAAGCATTAATTCACTCTCTTTGGATCCTTTTCCAGTTTTTTAGTCAGGTGGCCTACATCTAGGCCTTCCTGTAGTTTAGATAGTAGCGAATGGTGCTTGAAACAGCAAAGTTGTGGGTTTGACTCCTTGGGAAAGCAAGAACTAATACAATGTGGTCCATCAATGCAATGCAATGCAAGTCATTTAAGATTAAAGCGTCTGCAAAATGTATAAATGTCAATGTAACAGATAGCATTCTGGGTAACCAGCTTCCCATAAGCATTGCAGAGGGATCTAGTAATTGCATTAAAGGTGGAATATATAGACCTGTTTAAAATTAAATTAGCAAACTACACTAAACATAAAAATAGAAGATATAAAAAAAGGACAAACATGCAGTAAACTTGATTCTTCTAAGCTTTAGCTATACTCGCTGAGTCAGTAGTCATGAACGCAATGCCGCTGCAATCATATGACATTCTGCTTTATTCTTTCTGTCCGCAGATACATGAGACGCAGGGTTGGAAAGCTCACCTGTACGATGTCTCTTTCAGCGAAGCGACCCCTGGATGATATCCTGACCTCATCCCCGTCTAGTTCAATCATCTCTGCCAAATGGACGAAAATGACACGGGAAGAAACGATCATGAGGCACTTTCGCTCCGCTCAGATTGTCATAGTGAAGTGTGCTATCATTGCGCCTCATACGAGTTCAAATAACACCCTTTAATGCAGCAGCTCAGAGACGAGTTCAAAGAGCAGATCATGAGCACTGTGAGATAACGAGGACACTGAGAGCTGCATTTAAATCAGCTTTTATCTTCGTTAAAGCAGAGAAAAATATCACATCAACCTTTAAACCAACTGCGAGCCCAGCAAGGTTTACTTTTGTAACAACGTGCATATAATTCATACAGTATACTGAACTGCATTATTACGAAACAAATAAGAATAATACAGCAGGCTGAAAGGGAAGTAGAAGTTAATCGATCTCCATTTTTCCCTGATGCAATTCGTACTTAAAGAGGACCTATTATGCCCCTTTTTACCAGATGTAAAATAAGTCTCTGATGTCCCTAGAGTGTGTGTGTGTGTGTGTGTGTGTGTGTGTGTGTATGTGTGTGTAGTTTCAGCTCAAAATACCACACAGAAAATGATTATAACTCCTCAAACTGACCCTTTTAGGGTTTGATCCTGATTGTGGCTTTTGGTGACTGTCGCTTTAAATTCTAATGAGATTGTGCTCTTTTTAAAAGAGGGCGGAGCTACAATGCCAATGTGCACGTTATCTCTTTATAATCCTTAGTAAATGACATTATCTTTTGACATGATGGCAGACGGCTGCTTCTCACTCAGGGCTGTTTATGCTAATGTAGAAGAGATTCCCCCTCTGAAGACACATACAGAGGGAGAATGTCAATCAAAGTGTTTCTGCAGACTGTTTTGATAAAGTCTGATAATAAAAATATAGAATTGATACAGGTTTACCATTAGAGACTATGTTAGACTATAGACTATATAGACCAGGGGTCTCAAACTCGCTGCCCGCGGGCTGAGATGATAGTTTGTGGTCCCCGCCTGAATTTGAAAGTTTAATGTCAGTGCAGCCCGCGAGTTTGCCATGTATGGCACTTTACAGTGTTGTGTGCGGAGCTGAACGAACCTACCAATCACAGAGAGGTATATGGATCTCCGAAGTGGGATATCCGCTTGACACAGGCAGAGAAACATTTCACAATGAGTGAAAGTTACAGCAGCGAGTGTTTTCTTCCGTGCCTGCTGGCTGCCTCGTTTCTATTGGGCACACGCAGACGTTCGTCCCAGCGCGCTTCATTCACAACACTTGAGGAAAGTTTTTTTAAGTTGCTGCCCAGCGGGACATTATACGGAGATAAATGTATATAAATCAGTGCTTAAACTGAGTAAGAGTTTTGTAAGAGTTCCCATTTAGCTGATGATTGATAATAAAGTGTATTTGGCATGCTGTCCCGGGAGAGAGCTCTGAGCTCAGAATATCCTTGAGCCCGGGGCTCCCTCCTGTTTGAAGGTCGAGAGGAGAGTTTGAGCTCAGGTAAGTCTCGAGAACTCCCCCGCTTGTGAATGTGCTGAGATAAATCTGACAAGAATTGCCCTTAAGATGCTAGTTTAAAGTAGTCGATTTACTTATGTTGTGTGTTTTTGGACGGTGGAAGGAAACCAGGGGAAAACCCACGCGAACACGGGGAGAACATGCAAACTCCACACAGAAACATCAGCTGGCTCAGGGAGGGGCCGAACCAGCGGCGTCCTTGCTTTGAGGCAACAGTGCTAACCACTGGGCCGCCGTGCCGCCCTATGAGAGAAGGGGAGGAGTTGGGATGGAAGGGGGGATAATTCAAGACGAAGATGACTGAAGCAGAAAGCTCTGGTAATTTAAAGTGTGTCAGGATTCGTCTGATTGGTGCAATATGCAGAGCTGATGCTGTACCAGCTGTGTTCAATCATAAGCATGTGATCCTCTCCAAATTTAGTTTATAAATAAACCCTACCTTGTTCCGGGACATATTTATTTTAATTGATTCGGCATTAACTTGTGTGCGATGAATACCTGCATATGTGTATGTGTGTGTGAGAGAGAGCGAGAGAGAACGTGCATGCGAAGGCTGTGTGCATTGTGTGTGTATGCGTGACAGTCGTCACTATGCGCGAGTTAAAGCAAAAGTTACGTTTGACTATTGGTCCTAGACAATATTTTCAACCAATCATCTTTCTTATTCTTACAATCACTCTCATTGGTCGATGGTTATTGTTTCGTGCGCAGTGAGCAGTGAAAATAAATAATGGCACAGTGGCCTACCTATATTATAACTGTATAGCCTCACACAATAAACATTACATATATCTATATGATGTAAAAGTTCTCAAAACAAATGACAACAACACTGTGCTACTTTTTTTTTACAACAGCAAAGCGGATAAGAGTAAATCTAAATATTATTATAATTATAATTATTAATATTGCTATTTATTACTGATTATTCTCTAATAAATTTTGAATTTGTTCATTTTCCAATCTTCTTAAATATATATATATATATTTTAACACAAAATAATATGTAAAAATAAACAAATTAGAAATTAGTAATTGATAATATAATTAATTTTTTATGGAAAACCTAATGTGGCCCAGCCTCACCCTGACTCTGCCTCCAGCGGCCCCCAGGTAAATTGAGTTTGAGAGCTCTGAGACTATATTAGAGGCTATATTCACACACAATCACCACACAACTGTGTTTAAACCCCTCATAAACGTGAATTTTGCATAATAGGTCCCCTTTAAGCAATGAACTGATTCATTTCCAGGTTATAACACCAAACACGTCACTGACAGCATCATCTGATTGGTCTCTCTGGAGCATGAATGAAGCGGGTTTCTCTTTTGATCTGATCACATACACCTCTCTCATCTTACCGTCAAATTCAGCCGGCCCGACTCCAACGATTATAATTGACATGGGAAGACTGGAGGCCTTGAACAGAAGGGAAGAGTTCATTAAAACAAAACCCCCAAGAATACACCGCTCACATCATTTAACACTTTAATAATGAAACGCGCACAGAATAGACTCGCAATGGCAGGATTGCTGCATGTCATGTCGAGTTCTGATCTATAATAAGTGGATTTGTACTCAAATGATGTACAGACTAATGCAGTTTTTAAAAAATGATGATCCATGTGTCCTGCATTTTTTATATTTAATGCTTTTATAGTACATTTACTCCACAGAAATCCATTTTAATTTACCTATTTGAGTTTTTTGCATAGTTTTTTGGGGGTTTTACTTTCCAAAGTTGAGATATTATTATTATTTTATAAATATTGTATCAATTCAAATACATAACACAAATTATTTGGTTAAATGCACCAGGTTGGTAAGTATATACAAACAAATTTACCGTCTAATAAGTCACATTTAAGTCAATTTTAACCTAAATTTCAGTAATGAATGGATTCAACCAAGTTACTGTGTTAATTTAGTGTTAATTTCGTGTTAATTTCGTGTTAATTTCGTTTAATGTTTTCCCTTTACCTCATTTCAGCTAAACATAAAATTATTTGTTACTTTACATCCTCTTTCAAGAGTTCACACTTAGCTGATGATTGATAATAAAGCTAGTTTGGCATGCTGTCCCGGGAGAGAGCCCTGAGCTCATAAGATCCTCGAGCCCGGGGCTCTGTGCGAGAGGGGAGTTTGAGCTCAGGTAGATGCTTATAGATTGCTATGAGGGTGTGCTGCTGGTGGAATTTGGGTATGGTGCTGATTTGTTTTAGTCGATTTACTTATGTCTCATGTTTTGGACTGTGGGAAGAAACCGGAGGATCCGGGGAAAACCCACGCAAGCATGGGGAGAACATGAACTCTGCAAAGAAATGTCAACTGGCTGGGTAGAGGCCCGAACCAGAGGCATTCTTGCTGTGAGGCAACAGTGCTAACCACTGGGCCGCCGTGCCGCCCTATAGAGGAAAAGGGAGGAGAGGGGGTGGAAGGGGGGATTCTTCAAGATGAAGATGGCTAAGGTAAGATGCTTTGGTTATTTATACTAAATCGTCTGATTGGTGGATTGTGCATTAGCTTGACTCTGGGCCAGCCGTGTCAATCATAAGCATGTGATCCTCTCGAAATTAGTTTATAAATAAACTTCACTTAACATTCTAGGGTAGTTAAAGATGTAAATTTGCTGGAACATTTTTTTTTTTTTACATACTTATTGTAGAAAAAACCCCAAAAATAACGTCAATGTCCACTGTTGGACAGACTATGCATTTTGGTCACTTTCCAACACAACCTAAAAACAACCAAATATCAACGTCTAATGATGTTACAGCTTGACGTTGTGTGGACGTTACCACCATGACGTCAATCAGACGTTGGATTTTGGATGTCAGTATCTGACGTCAATGTGATGTTGGTTTAAGATGTTAGCTCGACGTTGGATTTTGATCACTTTACAACACAACCAAATATAAACGTAAGTTGAAGTCATTATTGGACATCAAAATAATGTTGTCGTTAGACGCTGGCGACCTAAATAAGTTGTGTGTCTGCTGGGATAAGTCAAAATGATTGATTTTACTTTTATGCCAAAAATCGTTCGAATATTAAGTAAAGAACATGTTAAATAAAGACATTTAGTACGTTTCCCACAGTCAATATTTCAAATGCATTTATATATTTTCATGCATTTATTGCTAAAAATCTAATTTGTTCAATTTTAAAGGCAAATCTGTCATGATTTCGCGTTTTTTTCTGAACCCTCAGATTCCAGACTCTCTAATAGTTTATCTCAAATATCGTCCTGTGCTATCTTAGTTTATTTACTCAGCTTTCAGATGATGTATACAGTTGATGTCAAAATTATTCACCTTTTGGTGATTTTGTTTTTGTTTCTTTTTCGAATATTTCCGAAATAATATTGAACAGATTCAGGAATTTTTCACAGTATTTCCTCTAATATTTTTTCTTCTGGAGAAAGTCTTATTTGTTTTATTTCGGCTAGAATAAAAGCAGTTCTTAATTTTTTAAAGCCATTTTAAGGTCAATATTATTAGCCCCCTTCAGCAGTATTAGTGTTGGATTGTCTCCAGAACAAACCACTGTTATACAATGACTTCCCTATTTAACCTAATTACTCTATTTAAGCCTTTAAATGTCACTTTAAGCTGAATACTAGTATCCTGAAGAATATATAGTCAAATATTATGTGAAACAGAAACTGAATAATTCAGACTTCATCTGTATATCTGAGAAAAACAATTGGTTTTGTGATCTAGGGTCACATTTACAGATTGAGCCATATTTGAGGAAAACGCCATGGGTGGCTACCGCAGGGATGTAATTATGAAAACTGAAATATGAAGCACATTCATAAAGCTCAGGTAATGTGAACACCGACACATAATGAACGACCGCCGTCACGATTCAGAGCGTCTCTGCACATCACAGTCTGTTCAATAGCTACATTTCAGAGTCTCGGTTGACGTGCTTCGAAGGAAAGACAAATGGATCTAATCTCAGACTTTTTCTTTCTACTCTCCATATTGTAACAGTATCCACAAAGAGGAATCGGCCCGTTCTGTGAGTGGGCGTAAATTCTTAATTTAGTGCAGTGTTAGTCTTATTTTTGCATCCAATAATCATCTCTTCTAGCAATCAGAATGATGGATGTCTGGGGTTGTTGTTTAAAAAGTAAACAAATTTCAACCTTTTTTTTGTTGCTTGAACTGAATGTGTTTCGCATTCATAAAGTGTTGTTGAGAACATTTACTACACTACCTGACAATGTCTCGTCGTTGATCCCAGTTGTAAGAGCAACAAATATTAACTTGACTTCTTGTTGATCATTTTAGAAAAGTGGCAGAAGGTTGACGATTTCCCCTGAATCATCTGTTGATCTGCATCCCAATCATCACCAATACTGCAGAAGACCTTCTGGAACCCACATGGAGCCAAGATTCTCACAGAAATCAGTCAAGTTTGGTGAAGGACAATCATGGTTTGGGGTTACATTCAGTATGGGGGCGTGCGAGAGATCTGCAGAGTGTCTGCAACATCAACAGCCTGAGGTATCAAGACATCAGTGCTGCCCATTACATTACAAACCACAGGAGAGGGCAGATTCTCCAGCAGGATAGCGCTCCTTCTCATACTTCAGCCTCCACATCAAAGCTCCTGAAAGCAGAGAAGGTCAAGCTGCTCCAGGATTGGCCAGCCCAGTCACCAGATATGAACATTATTGAGCACGTCTGGGGTAAGATGAAGGAGGAGGCGCTGAAGATGAACCCAAAGACTCTTGATGAACTCTGGGAGTCCTGCAGGAAGGCTTTATTAATGCGTTATTGGAGTCATTGCAGAGATGTGTGGATGCAGTCCTCCAAGCTCATAGGAGTCACACACAATATTCATTCTGTCTCCACTGCAGCAGGACTTTATATTCGATACTGAACAATATTTCAGAGTCGGACCGCACTGTCCTCATTAAATCAGTCAACATCAAGGCATGATCATATATTATTTTGGTAAAATAAGCATAATCTAGAGGTCTTTGCCTTTCATATAAGCCACTTCTGATACCAAATGATCAACAAGAAGTCGAGTTATTATTTGTTGTTCCTAAAACTCAGTGTTCTGGGTTTTGCCAGTGTTTTGGGTTTATTTCTGGTTGTGAATTGCATTCTGGGATGTTGATCTAGGCTCTGTCCCTTTCTGATGTTGAAACCTCAACTCTACAATTTAATAAAGTGACTTTTATTGACATTTCAGTAGTTTGAGATAATATAAAAATTATATCTAGAGAAATAGGTTTGTAAAATAACAGAAAATGTGCTGCAGTTTATTACAAGGTTTCTATAGTGTAATAAACAACACCAACCCAGACAATACATCGCTCTAAATTATTAAAAATATTCATAAAAGTCACTTTTTTCCAACTTTTCAAGGTTAAAAGTCGTTGGACTAAAGATTAAGGCCTCATAATGCAATTAAAAAGCAGAAATAAATATTCATAAAATACAGCAAACTGCTAACTTACAGATATACAGTGTATGCTTCATATTTATTTAGGCTTCATGTTAATATTAGGGACCTATTTATGACCTATTTACACTACATTACATTACAACAGAGTTAACAGATCAACAGTTTAATTTTACACAAATCACGTTAGCATGACTAATCAATTACAGTGACTAACAATAATAATAATAATAATAATAATACATTTTATTTGTAATGCACTTTTCTTAGACTCAAAGCGCTACAAGGAAAGATACTAACAATACAAGGCAAGCAGAAACAGCACAATAATAAAAAGATGCATTAAAACAATAACAAAATGAACCATAAGATAGAATAAAAAGTTAACAAATTGATCGTCCTAAGTTAAAAGCAATGCTAAAAGGTGAGTCTTAAGAAGTCTCTTTAAGACTTAACTGGCAGCAGTGTTATATGTGCATGCATGTATATTTATATACAGTATCAAGTATACAGTTGAATTATTTCCTACATTTTCTACACATTTCTAATCATATTAGTTCTAATAATTGATTTGTTTTGTCTTTGTCATGATGACAGCACATAATATTAGACTAGATATTGCTCAGGACACTAGTATTCAGCTTACAGTTACATTTAAAGGCTTCACTAGGGTAATTAGGGTAAAGTTAGGGCAATTAGGCAAGTCATTGTATAACAGAGGTTTGTTCTGGAGACAATCAAGAAAAAATAATAATAATGACCCTAAAATGGTTTAAAATAAATTAAGAACTGCTTTTATTCTAGCTGAAATAAAACAAATAAGACTTTCTCCGGAAGAAAAAATATTATAGGAAATACTGTAGAAAATTCCTGAATCTGTTCAACATCATTTGGGAAATATTAATTCACAGGAGGCTGAATCATTTTGACTTCAACTCTACATAATAAATATACACATTATGTATATAACAAACTTTTATTTTGGATGCAATAATCTTTGCCCAGCAATACTTTGTTATAATGCTATGCAAGACTGCAGAGAGCTGTGGTTTTTGTACTTACGTTCACGATGGATTCTTTCGTCTGAGCCATGTCGGAGATGACCCCGTCCGAGATGATGAGGAGGATGAAGTATTCTGAACCATCCTTCACTAAAGAGGCATATCTGCAAAGACCAAATCTGATCACATCATGTCCTCGTAAGAGACACACGGGCTGAATCCCAATTCAAATCCAATCTATCCCAGCGTCCCAAAGTACATCAAAAGTACCTGATTGGTATTCTATCAGTAGCAAGTACGCATCCACAATGTTTTTTCTTTTTTTGGCTACAGCTTAAAATCAGTTGTAATAATGAGGTAGCTGAGTGTAATGGCATAGCAGTGTTAAAGATCTGAACTACTTTGAATGCTCAACCTACACCGACAAAAAAGGCATCATTGGATTTACTTCGGGCGCCATGGTGGCGTAGTGAGTAGCACGTTCGCCTCACAGCAAGAAGGTCGCTGGTTCGAGTCTCGGCTGGGTCAGTTGGCATTTCTGTGTGGAGTTTGCATGTTCTCCCCGTGGTTGCGTGGGTTTCCTCCGGGTGCTTCGGTTTCCCCCACAAGTCCAAAGACATGCGGTACAGGTGAATTGGATAGGCTAAATTGTCCGTAGTGTATGAGTGTGAATGAGTGTGTATGGATGTTTCCCAGAGATGGGTTGTGGCTGGAAGGGCATCCGCTGCGTAAAAAATATGCTGGATAAGTTGGCAGTTGATTCCGCTGTGGCGACCCCGGATTAATAAAGGGACTAAGCCGACAAGAAAATGAATGAATGAATGAATGGATTTACACCATTTTTTATAAGTGTTGATTTTAAAACAAACTAATTAAGTTTTTAACGAAAATACTACATTTATTTTGTTTGTTTAAAGTCAGCCCATATAAATTGTTTGCAACCTACCTTACCTTACCTTAAAATACCTTTCAAGAGTTCACACTTAGATAATGCTTGACTATTTTAGCAGGTTTGGCATGCTGTCCAAGGCTCCTGCCTGGTCAATAAGGTAGTTCTCAATAACTTCCCAGGAATAGACCACCAATTGCGCCAGTTTGTACGTAGTAGGTGCTTGTGACTTTAACTTTTGTTGCATGTTTTTGAATGTGGGGAAACCGGAGCACCTGGGGAAAACCCACACGAACACTGGGAGAACATGCAAACTCCACACAGAGAATGTCGACTGGCTGAGCTGGCGTTTGAACCAACGACCACCTTGCTGAGGGGCAACAGTGCTAGCCACTGTGTTGCCCGAACTTAGAATTGAGGAGGAGGGAGACGGGATGGATGGGGGGGATTCCAAAGCGAGGTTGAGAAATCAAATTTACGCTGGATATTTATATTAAATTTGGAATGATCCGATTGGTTAGTTAGTGATTAGTGAAAGGGATCAGCTGTAGTCAATCCTATCACGTGCTCCTCTCGAAATTAGTTTGTAAAACCTCACTTAAAATATTTAGTATATATTTTAAACACTTACAAAAATATTTAGTAAATCCAATGATGTATTTTTTCTGCGTATGGAGAAGATTTGGTCAACGGCATGTTATTTACTTGCAAAACTGTCAATTGTTTTTGTTTTTAAAGCAAAAACATACAATTTACGAGGAAGAATAATGCAAATACATTTATGAAGATCCTAATGTGCCGCATCCAACCCGGGCTCATTCTGATTTTGTACCCCTGTATACACTTCTGGAGAGCACCAAATACATCCCAGGAGGTACACTTTTTGCAGTTTTTGCTTTCACGTATCCACCAGAGGTCACTGTGTACGCCTTTTCAGATCTCAAATTTTTCTCGCGGGTGCTATTTGCGCCTGCTGTTCTCACGTAAATCCACCAGAGGCCGCTGTCGACTGACTGACCAATCGACTGACCCACTCTCTTCTTTGCCTAAACCAACTAAGTGTCTTCAAAAGCACAAGTGACCTGCTAACTCTCTTCCTTAAACCCAACCGACAGTGTCTTCAGATTTTACCGTTCTCAAAGTTCTCACCCTGTTATTTACTTGTTTCTTTTTTTTAAATGCTTTTTGGAACCGTTCTTTGCCAGATTCGAACCCTGTCGTCATGGTCAACTCCACTCTGTGTCTAAAGTCTGCCACCGTACATGGCGAGCCACTGAACAAACTGGTAACAGTGGAAAAGCCGTCCACACGGAGGTAAGTGGTCAGCCGGTAGTGCGAAAGGAAACAAGCTGTTGGGTGCATCATACTTTAACGTTCGTTTTAAAGACGAAATGCAGCCATACGTACCTCTGGCTACATGATTTGCACTCTCCAGAAATTTATAAAGGGGTGCGTATTTACAATGAGTATTCTTATTTGTTTCACTGGTAGCAGATTGTGTTCACCTGTTCCTTGTTTGGTTCATCATTATACTGTGTTTATAAACATCTGTGCTAGCCTTATGTTTATTTTCCATACTGTTTTATACTTCTTTTGTTACATTTTGGAGCTTTTCAACATTGTAGCATGTGCTACAATGCTAATTTGTGATGAATAGTGTATGGGTATGTTTGAAAATAATTGCGCTTACCTTGCTACATGATTAATGACAGGCGAGAAGTATGTTGGACCATAAAGTCGGACGGACTTCAGACTCTGGTAATACGCATCTAGAACGCCCTCTATCCCGCTACAGTATGGGTTTTCTGGGTTTCCATTCTGTAAGTAGACATATAAATAAACATAAATACACAAGATAATAATACTAGCATCACAATGTACAACACAAACATAAATGAGTGCATACCGTAGAATGTGTGCAGTTTTAACTCGTTTCTTCAAATGTCAATAGTATATAAAAAACTACTTGCAGATAATATAATATTAATTAAATAAAAGAGAATTTAAGATTACTTAGAGACGACTGTTTAATTTTTAACTAAATAAAACTAAATTTAACTAAATTTAACTAAAAAAAATATTTAAAATGTATTGCTTTTTACATGCTTTTATTATATTTCCCAAAGAATACTTATTTTAACTTGTTGACTAATAAACTAAAGCTAATGTAAAATACTATATAAATACCAATAATAAGTAAATAAATGAAGTGTTATATAATTAAAATATACTGAAAATGTGCAATTAAAAGCATATTTTAAGACATGACATGTAAGTTTCGATATAATTTACATTAAAGTATGGTTTGTTTTACGATAAATGCTCATCAGAATATTTGGGAGTACGATTAAAGCATATTTAAAGACAAAAGAAGTAATTATGAGATCACTGTTAAATTAAAATATACTTTAGGTGGGTCAATAATGGAGTGTTTTCGAGCATCGTCTTTTTAAGGTCATGACACAGCAGTTCAATTGGATTCAGGTCAGGACTTTGGTTAGGCCACTCCAAAGTCTTCATTTTGTTTTGCTTCAGCCATTCAGAAGCGTACTTGCTGGTGTGCTTTGGATCATTGTCCTGCTGCAGAGATCAAGTTTGCTTCACTTTGAGGTCACTAACAGTCGGCCAGACATTCTCCGTCAGAGGGACCCAAACATTTTTTTTCACACAAGGCTGCGTAGTTTTATTTTTAGACTTCTATTAATAATAAAAACCTTCATTTAGAAAGCACACCAGTTTTGCACACCAACAAGTTCAAATCTAAATGGATAAAGAAAAATAACACAAAAACATTGGAGTGGCCTAGTCAAAGTCCTGATCTAAATCCAATTGAGATGTATGACCTTAACAAGGCGGTTCATGATTAAAAGACATCCAATGTGGCTGAATTACAATTCTGCAAAGATGAGTAGGCTTAAATTCCTCTACAGCGCTGTAACAGACTCGATGCAAGTTATCAAAAAGTATTGATTGCTTAATAGGGTTAGAGGTTAAACATTTTTTCACACAGGGTTATGTAGTTATGTGTTATGTTTTCCCTTAATAACAAAAACCTTCACTTAAAAATGTCATGATGTGGTTACTTTTGTTATCCTTGTAAAATATTTAGCTTTGTTTGACAATCCAAGGGGGGGGGGGGGGGGGGGGTCTGGGGGGGCAAACACTTTTTCACACTACTGTAAATGAGAAGAACGGGAAGAAGCAGGCATGAAAAGTTTGATCTATCCATGTGATCTCACATCCAGAAGCTTCCTGCAGTAAGAGGCACGTTTAAAGAGCGCTATTCACTCAAGTAAAGCTTTAATGCTCTGCTGAGTGCATATGGAGTCTCCCGCGTTCAGCCCTGAGGAAAACTGAGTGTGTGTGTGCGCGCTTTAGCAGTGTGTGGGCAGCTGCAGCCGCGGGCACTGCATCTGTTTGCTCCAATAAGAGGGATCTGTGTCTCACTGTATATGGGATTATGTGATAGATTCTCTGTGACGGTTTCGTGGGTGTGGAAGAGCAGCGAAAAAGACGAAATAAAGCAAATAAATTCCGTCCTCTTTAGAAACGCGAGACAGCTGTGGGTAATCTTCATTTGCTAATGTCTATCAATCTCCTTTATGAAGCGTCTCATGCATATTTATCAGTTAGTCAACCCTCCAGGAGCATATTTGGTGGCAGAAATACATTTTTTGGCCTTCACTTTGTGTTGGTCAGGTCATCTATATGCTAATGTGCTCTTACACCTTGACCAAAGAAACAACTTTATAATAGACGTACTCATTTAAAACGTACAATCTCTTCAAGGCTAACACTGATAGCCTAATCATAAACTGCTTGTGCCAGGGTACAATAGCTAAATACTCAGAGCTAACAGTCTTCTGAATAAAAGAGAAGCACATTCAGTATGTCTCATCCAATATAAAATGTGTCAGTGGAGGAATAAAAGCTGCACTCGGCTTGTAAGTGAGGGCCCTAAGGGTTCTGCTGGAGAACAGGTACAAGAGTGAATCTGAAGGAGCTGGAGATTGATGATATCTGGATGCCCAGACAGATGTGTTTAATCTATGGTTGGGGTTTTGCAGGGACAGGGATATCATGATCATGATTTTGCCAAGTACGATGCTATCCTGGATTAACATCTATGTTGATCCTGGAAAATTTTTTGTATTGGGAAATGTAATCCATATCTATTCCCCTATTACTTACCCCTAAACACAATCATAACTTTAAATCTTTCCCAATATAATGGAATAACAATCATGTAGAAGTGCATAAACCTAACCGTAAGCCTAAACTTAACATAAACGGTAAACATATCCCTTAATTCTGATTAGCTGATTGGATTGTTGTTCCAGGATCACCATAGATGTGAATACAGGAGCATGTGGGGAGGTGCAATGCCTTACCAACAGCATATAGAGAGTGCAGTCCCTGTTATAGTAGACTGTTCTTCATTGCATTTCCCTTAGGAACCATTATGAATCATATATAAAATAAAACACTCTAATCTACTAAGCTTTTTTGAAGGGTAGAGTGGTAGTTCACCCAAAAATGAAAGTTATTTTGTGCAACTTTTGCTAACTGCACTGCAGGAATTTGCTTTTATTACTTTCTAGTCCAAATATCTAAAACCAAATTAAATCATGAAGAATTTTTTAGACAAGCCAAAAATATTGTCTTGTTTTTAGAAGCGATGAGTTTTACCTTAAAACAAGCAAAGTAATCTTGTTATCGCTTTTAAATAAGATTCTTTTGCTTTCCCCACTGGTAGAATATTGTGCTTGTTTTAAGGAAAAACTCACTTAGTTTTGACATATTATTTCTGAAAATAAGGCAATATTTTTTATTAGCACAACAAAAACTCTAAGTAGGAAGAGTTTAATATGTCAAATGCACATTTACGAAAGACGACAGTTTGCAAACATTGCACAAAACTGTTTATAAAGTTTTAAATGTGGATGTTTTTCATACAAACATGCTGAAGGAGAACTTGATTAAGGCCTCAGAGTAAAGTGAGGCACTTTTTATCATGTCTGGATGTGCTGTATTGGGCTTTCCTGTTGGAGGAAGAACCGTCACCTTTAAGTCAACCCAAGCAAAACAAAACTGCTAGTGCCTTTAACCAATCCAACCAACCCAGGCTCATTCAGATTACGTACCCCTGTATACATTTCTGGAGAGCGCCAAATACATCCCAGGGGGTATTATTTTGTTTTCGCGAATCCAGCAGAGGTCGCTGTGTACGCTTTTACAGATCTCAAATTTCTCTTGCGAGTGCCATTTCTTGTCTGCTGTTCTCGCGTAAATCCACCAGAGGCCACTGACTGACTGACCAGCACATCCTAAACCCAACCGATAGTGTTTTATAAAGCACTGACTGACCAGCACATCCTAAACCCAACCGATAGTGTTTTATAAAGCACTGACTGACCAGCGCCCACCCACTTCCCTAAACCCAACCAATAGTGTTT
>CAIGQQ010008344.1:417873-428306 GCA_903798035.1 Danio albolineatus
TAAAAGCACAGACTGACCAGCGACCACTTGCTTCCCTAAACCCAACCAATAGTGTTTTAAAAAGCACCGACTAACCAGCGCTCACCCACTTCCCTAAACCCAACCAATAGTGTTTTAAAAAGCACTGACTGACCAGCGCCCACCCATTTCCCTAAACCCAACCGATAGTGTTTAAAAAGCAGACTGATCAGAACCCACCCACTTCCCTAAACCCAACTGATAGTGTTTTAAAAACCACGGACAGACCAGCGCCCACCCACTTCCCTAAACCCAACCAATAGTGTTTTAAAAAGCACCGACTGACCAGCGTCCACCCACTTCCCTAAACCCAACCGATAGTGTTTTAAAAAGCACCGACCACCCACTTCCTTAAACCCAACCGATAGTGTTTTGAAAAGCACCGACTGACCATCGCCCACCCACTTCCCTAAACCCAACCGATAGTGTTTTAAAAAGCACCATCATAATTTGTGATCTCCAGAAATGTATACAGGGCTACGTTTTCAGAATGAGCCTATGTTGAATCCAACACTTCACCCTGCCTAACACGACCTCAACCCATTTTTCAGAAAGACTCCAACATATTCAGACGAGTTATCCTATTGTGTATTCATTTCTTATTTATTAAAACATTCATGCTAAGTAAACTCTGCTAGCGTAAGTGGGACTTGTCTCATCACTTGCACACTGTTGCTGATTAGTTGGTTTAATTGCTGCTATTGTTCTCCTTCATTTGTAAGTCACACTGGATAAAAGCGTCTGCTAAATGATTAAATGTAAATGAGCCAGCTCAAACGTTCGGCGCCTCGGGAGGGGGCCCTCGAGAAACAGACTAAATGTGTTTACATGTGCAACGAAACACTGATGATCCAATCAGCTCGTTATAACGTATTTAGAGCTGATTTTAAGTCTTGAAATCAGAACATACAACAAATGCAGGGGGGCACGGTGGTTAGCGCTGTGGCCTCACAGCAAATAGGCCATTGGTTCGAGTCCCAGCTGGGCCAGCTTCTGTATGGAGTCTGCATGTTGACGTGTGTTTCCTTCAGGTGCTCTGGTTTCCCCTACAGTCCAAACACATGCGCTATTGAGAAATTGATTAACTAAATTGTAGTGGTGTAAAGTAACTAATTACAAACACTCTGCACTACTGTAATCAAGTAGTTTTTCTCAGGAATTGGAATTTACTGAGTAGTTTAAAGATCTGTACTTTTACTTCCCCTTGAGTACATGTTTAGTGGAATATCTGTCCTTTTACTCCACTACTGTCCTTCATCCTGCAGTCACTACTGTATTTCTGTCTTGTCTATGGTCATTGTCTACAGTAGAAAGATCAGTCCTGTGATTCCTGTCCAATTAAATCACACACAGAAAGTAAATCACATCATACTGAACAGCCTCAAGACATGGGCGCTTTATAAACGCAGCAAACCTTTGGGAAACATTAAAAATGTCCAAGAAGATGTCCAAAATCTGCACACGCAATGATCCAGAGACTGTTTATAGACTGCATGTGACTGAAGATGATGGATGTCGACTGTATGAGGACTGAAATCACCAAACAGCCTTAAACAATCACTAAATGGAACGAATGAAGATTGGAAGGAAGGGCCAAATAAAAGGAAGGACCGAACAAAGAATGGAACGAAGGATTGAAGAACCAAATAAATAAAGGAAGGATTCAAAAAAGCATTGAACAAACTAAGAAGGAACGAATGAAGGAAGGAACAAAAATATGGAAGAAAGAATGAGCGAACAAATGAAGGGAGGAAAGAAGGAAGGACCAAACGAATGAAGGAAAAATTCAAGGAAGGACTGAACAAACTAAGGAAGGAAGGAACGAACAAACAAATGAATGAACAAAAGGACCTAATGTAGGAAGGAACAGAAATATGAGCGAACGAACGAGTGAACAAAGGAAGGAGGGAACAAACGAATGAATGAAGGAAGGAGGGAACAAACGAATAATTGAAGGAAGGTTGGAAGGAACGAATGAAAATAGGAAGATCCCTAAATACACCATATGTTGTTTGTGCAGGGATGTGTAAACGTAACATTCTGTAAACGCATCAACTTTTCGACAGTGTAATACTCACTACTCACTACTCTTGAGTACTTCTAAAAGGTCTACTTTTTACTCTAATATTTAATAATATTTACTACAGATACTTTTACTCTACTCGCTCTACATCTTTGGGCAAGTAATGGTACTTTTACTGGAGTATGATTTTCCAGTACTCTTTCCACCACTGCTAAATTGGCTGTAGTGTATGAGTGTGTGTATGAATGAGGGTGTTTTTCAGTACTAGGTTGTGACTGGTAGGGCATCAGCTGTGTAAAACATATGCTGGAATAGTTGGCGGTTCATTCCGCTGTGGCAACCCCTGATAAATAAGAAACTAAGCCGAAGGAAAATGAATGAATGACAACAAATGCACATGCAGGCACTTGCTGGCATTAATTCAAATGTAAAATGTTTTTCCTAACCACAACATAAGAACATTTAGGAAAGGCCTTCTTCACTTGGAGTCCCACACATTCGTCTAAGCTGCTTAAGCATCCCTGCTAGGGAATTTTATTCAATTTTTAAGACGTTTATCAGCTGATTCAGGTGTGTCTGGATAAGTGCAAAACTCTCCAGGACAGCGAGTCCCTAACGCAGGGCTGAAGAGTTCGGATTTAGGGCATTTCAGCCATGACAACTTTCAATATAGTGTTGGCACGTGGATAGCTATAATGCATTTGGTCTCAGTGTACACCTGCAGCAGTAGGTACTCGCCACTGTCGTCACGTGAACAGGACTTTCATGTGAACGACAAACTGAACAAAAATGCAAATATAATATCCTTCCAGATCTAGACAGGCGGTACTGGGGGGATTGGGGGGAACAAAGACAACAAATGTCAAATGCTAAATATCGAGCAATGAATCTCAATGGCTTTAAATACTGCAGAGGACATTCAGCTTGTGCCATGTAGTAACAAAAGAGTTCTAGTGGATTGCATGTGAGCCATTTGCTGTTTCCATTCATCCATTTTTATGTGATTTTTTGCAATATTGCCTAAAAATGATTAATAACCCTGCTGAAAAAAAAACAGCTTAAACCAGCCTAGGCTGGTTGACTGGTTTTATCTGGTTGACCAGCCTGGTTTTAGAGGCGTTTTGGCCATTTCCAGGCTCGTTTACAGTCATTTCAACCTGGTCTTAGCTGGTCAGGCTAGGAAATGACCAGCTAAAACCAGCCTGACCAGCCTGGCTGGTTTTGGCTGGGCTCCCATCCTGGCTAAGCTGGTCAAGCTGGTTTTAGCTGGTCATCTCCCAGCCTGACCAGCTAAGACCAGTCTGGAAATGGTGGAAATCAGCCTGGGAATGGCAAAACCCCTCTAAAACCAGCCTGGTTGACCAGCTTAAACCAGCCAACCAGCCTAGGCTCGTTTAAGCTGGACTTTTCAGCAGGGAGAAATGCCAAAATAGCAATACATATTGAAAATACACAAAAAAAGTGTCCCGGCTGGGTCAGTTGGCATTTCTGTGAGGAGTCTGCATGTTCTCCCCGTGTTGGTGTGGGTTTCCTCCACAGTTTACCCCTTACAGTCCAAACACGTGCGCTATAGGGGAACTGATGAACTAAACTGGCCATAGTGTATGAGTGTGTGTGTGTGAATATGTGTGTGCATGAGTGTTTCCCAGCACTGGGTAGCGTCTGGAAGGGCATCCGCTGTGTAAAACATATGCTGCAATAGTTGGAGGTTCATTCCGCTGTAGCGACCCCCGATGAATATGGGACTAAGCTGAAGAAAAATGAACGAATGAAATGTTGCATTCTTAAATTTCTCACGGACAGCTCTTTAATCCATTTTAATGCCTCTAAAAGTGCTTTATAAATAAAAGAGTTGAGTTCAGACTGGATTCAAATGAAAGAAGAAAGTCGCACACATCTGGGGTGCCTTGAGTAGGAGTAGATCAAGGGTGTCCAAAGTTTTTGGGCCAAGGGCCAGATGCAAAAAAAAAAAAACGTTCCGGGCCAAATTTTACAATTTCACAGACACGTTTACCTATATATCTATATCTATATCTCTCTCTCTATATTTATATATATTTATATACGCGTGTGTGTGTGTGTGTGTGTGTATTGCATTATTTTCTACATTTTAAAATCATAATATATACAGTATTTTACTCACCATAAACTCTGTTAATGTGAACAGTGATGTTGTGCTTTCAATTTCAGAATTGATGCCAAGTCAGGGGTGAGTCTGAGCAGATATAGGTATAGTAGCAAATCACAGAGGTGGCTGTCCGTTAGATGGGTTAATTCAAGAGTTCCCACTTAGCTGATGATTGATAATAAAGTGTATTTGGCATGCTGTCCCGGGAGAGAGCCCTGAGCTCAGAATATCCTCGAGCCCGGGGCTCCCTCCCATTTAAAGGGCGAGAGGAGAGTTTGAGCTCAGGTAAGTCTTGAGAACTCCCCCGCTTGTGAACGTGCTGAGATAAATCTGACTAGGGTTGCCTTAAGATGCTATTTTAAAGTAGTTAATTTACTTATGTTGTATGTTTTTGGACGGTGGGAGAAAACCCACACGAACACGGGGAGAACATGCAAGCTTCGGACAGAAACGGCAACTGGCTCGGAGAGGGGCCGAATCAGCGGTGTTCTTGCTGTGAGGCAACAATGCTAAAGCACTAGGCCGCCATGCTACCCTATCAGAGAAGGGGAGGAGTTGGGGTGGAAGGGGGGATTAGAAAGCTCTGGTAATTATAGTGTGTTTATAGTGTGTCGGGATATGTCTGATTGGTGCAATACATGGAGCTGATGCTGTACCAGCTGTGTTCAATAATAAGCACGTCATCCTCTCGAAATTAGTTTATAAATAAACCCCATTTTTCAGTCTTGGGTCAACTAATCATTTAATGATTATTCTTTCATAGAAATAACAGAAACAACCATTGAAGTTGACCAATAGGAGCACAAAATATCTTCAGTACACAGCTTATGAAATGGCGAAACGAAAGCTAGAGAACTGCACTGCTAAGTGGACATGAAACGGACGTGGAGTTACAGCAGTAGTATGTATGTATGCCTGTATAATGTGTCATCGAGGGACTGCTATGACAGAATAAGAAAAAAAATCAATGTTGTTGATCGATCGCTGAGGCGCTTCAGCAGCCTGGTATTAGCAGCAAATCATTCATTAGATTCTCACTCACAATAGCGACACCGTGTTTAGCATATATTGATTTATTAGTGGTGGTGCGGACGTTTTCATGTGAATGTATCTGTAAAGGTAACCTGACAGTCTACAGAAAGATTCATTTTCATTTTAATTCGAAGTAGCGTTAGCGATTGTGAGCGCTGCTTTTACAGCTACTAGCATTGTGAGCACAGCTTTGTTTACAGCTCGTAGCATTAGCGATTGTGAGGGCTGCTTTGTTTACAGCTGTTACTGGGAAACCACTGATGTAGCTCAAAAAGTGCCTCATGTTGGTACAGAATTAATCTACTTATCTACTGTTTGCCTCCTGGAAACAAACACACACACACACACACACACACACACAGATGGGGTAAACTGCCTTGTAATGGGAAAGACTTGATAGACAGTTATGAAGGCATACAGCTTCTTGATGACATCGTGTTTGTTGTAGATGTTGTGTGATGACTGCTAGTGAAACAACGTGTAGATCTGTAGATATTTGTTGTTACTCATGTCACGACACAATACAATTGTGTCACAATACAATTAATACATGTTTACCATGGCTATATTCACACACAATCACCGCACAACTGTGTTTAAACCTCTTATAACGGTGCATAATAGGTCCCCTTTAAGAGCACACAAAGCTTGAATTTGACGTACAATTAATTGCATGTAGTTTCCTAATAACAGAATAGAAAAGACGTGTCCTCACCAGGGGAAACTCGTGGGACACGCGGCCGTCGGGTGGCAGTTTTGCACCAAATCCCAGCGCAGGGAAGAGCTTATCACTGTCATAGTCCTGAATAATCTCCCCCACGGCTCGGAGCGCCAGTGCATATGCATTCAGATGATACGGGCTCATGTAGTGGAGAGAGGTAGGCTGCGAAGGGTTGCCTGCCAATAACAAAAGCAGAAAATGCAGGAATTAATAATATTTCAAAATGTTAATCTATTTAAATGGACGGTTCACGCAAAACATAATATTAAATCACTATTTAAAGTGGTTATAAACAGGGCTTGACATTGGCTGTTTCTCAACTCCAAGAACGCAGAGAATGGACTTGTTCTTGCAGAGACCGGTCCTGCCAGGTCACATCAGAAGAACGAACTCGGGAGATCGAGAGGACAGAGAATGCGTCCTCTGAGGAATGAGATGCTGCGTTTTCCCTGATGGTCACATGACCCTCACGTCATCTTTAACCGAAGATTATTGAAACATTACAGCATCCATACAACGATTTATTGTTTTCCCGCGTTTCACAATATATACTCTGCATAAAGACTTTACAAACATAAGCTGCATATTATAAATAAAACGGATTTTAATACAAATTTCAACAAAAAAACACCCTTAATGTGTTCATGCCTTTAATAAGATTTTCATGGTAATGTTTACTGTCATCGTCTCATTTAGGAAAACTCCTGAGATGAATAAGTATATCTCTGAAATTTAATAATAAATCTATATAAAATACTGCGCTTCAAGTCGCAATGACTTCTGGGACTTCTAGAGCGAGTTCGGTGCTTAAGTCTGCATCGGTGCGTCCTCGATATCAAGAACTCATCCGGGAACTTTCACTCGTCCTATATGTATATTATTTGCTCATTAATAACCACCTCATGTGGAACTCTGAATCTGCGTCTCATTTCAGAGTCTGCTACTGTCCACCAGAGGTCGCATTTTGGTCACAGACACATGCTTTGAGAGACTCGAACAATCACAATCATCACAATCACATCACAATCAACTCCTCTCTGCGTCTTAAGTTCGCCGGCGTATGCGGCGAGCCACTGGGCAACAGCGGAAAAGCCATCCACATGGAGGTAAAAAAAAGGTGCGAAAAGAAGTCATACCACCCCCTCGCGTTCGTTTTAAAGAGGAAATGCAGCCATACACACTTCTGGCTACATAATTCGGCGCACCCCAGAAATGTATATAGGGCTACGTTTTCAGAATGAGCCTGTGTTGCATTTATGTTTATGTTTTTAGACCTTTATTTCTAGCTTACGTAAGATCATTTCCATTAAATAAACACATCTAAAACATATTAAATAAACAAAACAACACATTTACACTCACATGGCAGAATGCAAAGCAATCTTAGAGAAAGGTGCGCTCACCGTTTGACGCTGTGAAATCAATGGCCACCGTGAAATTAATTTGAGTGCTGCAAAAGCCAAACATTAAGACAAGCATGAGTCAGCTTATGAACATGAGAAATACAGTATGATACCCATGATCCCCTGTCAGCATCTCTAACACTAATCTCTGCTCTGCGTTTTTGCAGGCGTCTTAGAGATATTCCTGGGATGTTTCTCCAGTGTTTGCTTGGTTTGAAGGCCAGGTCATGTGCCCGGGGTCTCTGTGACTCTCAGAATAGAGCGCTCTATTTATAGCCTGGGTTATTACGGCATCATAATGCAGTGTGTGTGTGTGTGTGTGTGTGTGTGTGTGTGACGTGGAGAGCAGGAGAGCGAAGGAAGAGGGAATTATTCATGGATGGAGAGGCGAAGCGATGTGTTTGCAGTCTCGAGTGTGTTCGCATCTTATTTCTGTATGCATGGAGAACCCGCGTGACGTCACCAGAGCCTAAATATACCTGAATTCCACAATAATGCTCAACAAGAGGCGCTCTGTGTGCTGTTGGGGGTGTTTTCATCCACTCTTGAGGGGATTCTGAGGCTTAATGTGGCCACGATTTTGCTCAGTGTTTCAACAAATAGAATGACATTCGCTGACAAATCTTATTTTGACACATATTTTGGTGTAAATGCTTTCAATAATACGCTCTGGGCAAATTTACTACGCTTTTGTTATGTTGGGGGCTGTTTTTGCCCCATTGACTTCTATTATATTATACAAGATACATAACAAAATATTAACAGAACTGGAATAACTACAGTATTGGCAATTGTCTGATCTCATATGAAGCAAGAGATCGTGATAACATATGATGATGTGTGCAGGTGCTGTAGTGCTGTCCCATTTCTTAGGGGTAAATTCTGAAGCCCCTCACGGTCTGTTTCAAAGGCCAAGGGGAAGGGGTACAAAAATAGAATTGGGATTGGGCCTAAATAACAGTCACAATAAAAAAAAACTCACATTCAGGGTCATTTAAAAAGGGTTAAAAGATGATTATACCATTCAAAACTGCATAATGCACCCCCCAGAAAACAGACATACACTATACAGCGTGAATCAGTTTACTTATGAGTCCTCATAAAGCAAACATCAACATAAACTCACCCTCCTTTAATGTAGTCCAGGAAGGTGACCTCGACGTCGATGAAGCAGGACAGCAGAGTGACCTGTCGACATGAAACTTTGGTAACACTTCCTATGTAGAGTCCTAAAGGGCATCATCACACTTTCAGTAAGCAATGCATACTTTAATCATAAATGTCATATCAATATTCATGCTCGGGGGTGATGATGTAACTCCCTGGAGTCACAGCCAATCAGCAGCTCCACCGGCGCTTATGAATATTCATGTGCACCGCTTATGAAGGCGTCGTGCATTGCTTATGAAGACATAATGCAGGACCTTCTATAAGAAGTCTTACCAATAAGGATGTGTGTTTGTTAGAAAACGGGCGCCGCTTTTATTATTGCTCTTCTTTGGAACGTTTGGTTTAATTGCTGTTTTTACTCGTGAGGAGTTAAAAATGCACTCACGGTTCCTGAGTTCAGGTATTTCTTCTTCTTTTTCTTCTTCTTGGGATTCAGCACCTGCGGAAATGAAGAGAAAAACTCAACCCAGGCTCATTATTGATACGTACCCCTGTATACAATTCTAGAGAGTGTGAAATACGTCCCCGGAGGTATGTTTTTTGCAGTTTTTGTTTTCACAAATCCACTAGAGGTCGATGTGTACGCCTTTTCAGATCTTAAATTTCTTTCGCGAGTGCCATTCGCGCCTGCTGTTCTTGTGTAAATCCACCTGAGGCCGCTGTCGACTGACTAACTGACCGATTACCCCAGCCACCCGCTTCCGTAAACCCAACCGACAGTGTTTTCAAAAGGACCGATTGACCTGCCCACCACCTTCCCTAAACCTAACCAACAGTATTTTGAATAGCAATCCAGAAAAAGAAAAGCCCTCGTTGCCTGATTTTTACCACGTTTTCAGATCTTACCATGTTCTCACCATGTTATTTACTTCTTTATTTAATGTTTTGGCTTTTGTTTTACCTGCTTTCTGGAACCGTTCTTCGACAGACTCGAACCATATTGTCGCAGTCGACTCCTCTCTGTGTCTCGAGTCTGCCGACATATGCAGCGAGCTTATTGGCAATCTGGTAACAGCGGAAACAGCGTTTATATGGGCATAATTGGTCAGCTGGTAGTGCGAAAAGAAACAGAGGCCATCAGCAGCGTCATACCACCCCGTAGCGTTTGTTTTAAAGACGAAATGCGGTCATACATAGCTCTGGCTACATAATTCGCGCTCTCCTGAAATGTATACGGGGGTATGTATCCACAATGAGTCTGTGTTGGAAAATGATAATATTAAAGCAATTTTAGTAAATGGCGAAAATAAAAAGTGGTGAATTTTGAAATAATGCAATTAAACTGCGAGGAAATAGCTTCCCTGATAGTTTCCCTGGAAAACCAGCATACAACAGCAATAAATAAAACGACAAATCCACTGTGTCTGTATCCACTTTTGCTATTTTAAGGAGGGGAAAAACAGTCTGTGCACCAGGCGCATAGTCCAAAATCATTGTCTGCGTTTTCTTAATGAGTTTTGGGTGTGTTTTGGGCGTAACGTGCATTAAAACAATCAGAGTTTCAAATTATTAAAATATTAATGGATTTGACAAGTTTTTTATTTTAAATTTAGCAAATTTCAGAACAAAACAAACAAAACAGAACAAACAAAAATGATGTTTTACTCAAATATAAATTGTATTCTCATATAAAATTGTAAATCTGGAGAAACGGCCTCTTATCTTTATATATAAAGTATAATATTAGGGTATATCTAATATATAATATTAAATATAATATTTATCCACTTCTGTGTTTAAGTCTGTTTTAAAGACCTCTCTATTCTCTCTCGCTTTTAATGCTCCTTGATCATTGTTTTATTGATTTTATCTGTTAATTGTTTCTTTTATATTCTGCTTTCTTCTCTGTCTTTAGTACTCCTATGTTCAGCACTTTGGTCAACCTCGGTTGTTTTTAAATGTGCTTTATAAATAAATATTGTATTGTATTGTATTATA
>CAIGQQ010008344.1:438893-453286 GCA_903798035.1 Danio albolineatus
CTACTAAACCTATTACAGCCAAACTAGTGCTGCTATGACCCAACAAGACTAACTATGGCCCAACTAGCCCTACTATGGCCCAACAGGTCCTGCTATGGCCCAACTAGCCCTGCCATGCCCCAACTAGGCCCTACTCTGACCCAACTAGCCATACCATAGCCCAATCAGCCCTACTATGGCCCAACTAGTCCCACTCTGGCCCAAAAAGTCCTACTATGGCCTGACTAGCCCTGCTATGGTCATACTAGTCATACAATGGCCCAGCTAGCCCTACTATGGTCCAACTAGTCCTCTTACAGCCAAACTAGTGCTGCTCTGACCCTACAAGTCTTACTATGGCCCAACAAGTCCTGCTATGGCCCAACTAGCCCTACTAGACCTATTACAGCCAAACTAGTGCTGCTATAACCCAACAAGTCTTAATATGGCCCAACTAGCCCTACTATAAGCCAACAGGTCCCGCTATGGCCCAACTAGCCCTGCTATGGCCTAACTAGCCCAGCCATGCCCCAACTAGGCCTACATTGGCCCCTACTATGGCCCAACAAGTCCTACTATGACTCAACTAGCCCTACCATGGTCCAACTAGCCCTACTATGGCCCAACTAGTCCTACTATAGCCCATCTAGCCCTGCTATGGTCCAACTAGTCCTACTACGGCCCAACTGGCCCTATTATGGCCAAACTAGTGCTGCTTTGGCCCAACAAGTCCTACTATGATCCAACTAGCCTTGCTATGGCCCAACCTGACCTACCATGGCACAACTAGTTCTGCTATGGCCCAACTAGACCTACTACGGCACAACTAGTCCTACTATGGCACAACAAGTCCTACTATGGCCCAATTAGTCCTACTATGGCCCCATATTTTACATTTATTCTTGTTATATTTACATGAATTCTCGTAATAAATTGGCTTTATCCTTAAAAAAAATCTGCTTTATTCTCATAATATTTCGACTTTATTCTTAAAATATTACATTAATCTCTTAACCTTATATTTATTTTTATTTTTAACGTGACATTCACATGCCATCGTAAAAATCTGATGGGTTTTGAAACGACATGTGAAACTAATGTTCATTCAGGGTGAACTAACCCTTTAACTGCTCGTGAATTACTCCAACATCAGTTCATATATCAAACGGAGATGAACCGCGTGTCAGAAATGATCACGGATGAAAGTTGCATGAGCGATTCACTGTAGCTTATGGCCGTAAATGCTTCTAAATGTATGATTTGCGACTGCAGCGCATGAATAGATGTATGTTGAGCGAGCTCTGAGCGAATGAATGAGCGTAGCAGCTCTGCTTACATAACACTCATCACTCCATATTACCGCTCAATGTGTCAGCAGTGCATTCAAACATACACACGCATTACATATACAGCCAAACATAAACAGTGTGTATGGGCTCAGAGGAAAGCTTTATAATGGAATGCATTTGCTTATGGAACATATACTGAACAATGTTGTATAATGCATGTATAACGTATGCTAATAATGTCTTGATTTCATTTAAAATAGTTGTAAATACTCTAAATCAGATGTTCAATTGCAATGCAATTATTTTGGAAAAAAATAACTAATTGGAATGCAATTAAAAACATGCAGTGTTGATTTGGATATTATTGAGCGATCTTGACGCAGTCAGTTTCAGTCAGATGAGAAAAGCTCATTTAATGCTCATTAAAGCTGAAGATCAGTGTTTTGAGTGGGCGTCGCACCGCAGGACTGATTCAATGATTCACATTACCAGTTTAATCAACAGTAAAAGCTAAAAAAAAAGTTAAAAATCTTCCTCTTCATAGCGAGCGAATCTGAATCCTCGAAGGAGCAACATTTGGAAGCATCCCACGAAAATAATTCAATAAATGTTAGTGTAAATATGTCCACAAATCATATTCTAATCAATAAATAGCCTATATTTGATGACATTAAAGACCCATAATACTCAGTAACTATCATTTACAATTGTTGGCATCCGTTTGACATCAGGTTTTTACTCTTTTATAATATAATCACATTTTTAAACTTTAAAAACACCATCCTGATCCACTTTTGGACATTTCTGTGTTGGCAGCAGATGCTAATGTCTTGAAAACCGTCAGCTATTATTAACTTTATGATGTCTCATCCTCTCAAAGTGAAAGCACATAGCATCTTCTTTTAATATATGGCTAAAATAAGAGTATTCTTGCATCTCTCAGTGGTTCTTCAATGATGTTCGACAGGGTGTGGCGCCCCTTTTAGATCATCTGCTGTCTCCTGATACTTAAAGCTGAGCATTTAAAATGTAATGTAGATTTTATTCATGCTTTTTTTATTTATTTATTAATATATTAATTTATTTTGCATTTTATTTTAACCTTTGAACTTATCTTTCCCATTTCTTTTCTTTTCTTTTTCAAATGAATAAAAGACTATTTTTATTGTTTTATTTAAACTTAATTTAATTGTAGTATTTATTCTATTTAGATTTTTTATGTAATGGAATTTAATTTAGCATTTATTTTTATTATTAATGTGATTTAAGTAAATTAAATATTTGATTTATTTTTAAATGTGTTTTTTAAACTAATTATTAATTAATTTTATTTTATGTCACCCTATGGGAAGGGCCCTTTTCAGTCCTTTTCCTTATACTTAAACTGAGCATTTCAATATAAATATAGATAGCACTCATGCTTTTTTTTTTTTAATTCACTTTGCATTTAAAAAAATGTATATTTTATTATTTATTTATTTAATTTTTTTATATTCTTAATTTTAATAATTTGTACATTTAATTTCATTTTTAATGTAATGTAACTTAATTTTTTATTTAATTAAATTCTATTTTTAAACTTATTTTAAATGATTTTTTTATTAATAATAATAGTCTTCAAGACCATTTTTTTGGTCCTAATGTATTTCCTGTTTTGCATTTTTATTTTCTAGAGCTTCAGAGAATCCAAAAAGAGCCACATATTGATGAATAATGTTATAACAGCTGTTTTAACATTAAGTTATGATTTAATTGCCTCTTGTTACAGTTATAAAATAGTTTAATAAGAAGCAGGAAACATTCATGGGCCAAAGAAATCACCGCATTGAAATGGTCTATATATATATACATAAGCTGATTTGATGCTTCACGCAAAAGATCCCTTATTATGTTATATTTTTATAAGTAGAACTCAGAATATGTTGTTTCACATTGAAGTATTTCCCATTTTCCACACATTTCATCGCTGTGTTTCAGAAACGTGCGGCGCTGAAATCTAAAATAACTTACATGAGTGATCTTTCCATGCGACTGCCTGGAGACCCGACCACCTCACCCAGAGTACAGTACATCTGACCCAGGAAATCCTGCACACACACGCACACACACACACACACACATTATTCACGCTCCAACATTTCTGGCCATTTGAGTACAAGAAAATGGGTCTCAGGAAAAATATCTCAGTCCACATTCATGAAATCAAAATAATTATTTATTTATCATGACAAGTGTGCTATTATATTAAGGGCTAATGTAACTTTGTATTTTTTTTTTAAAGTGCATTAACAAATACATAATTCCCAAAAAGATCAAGAATCTGCAATAAATGAGGATGAAATATGCAATAAAAAAAGGATCAAATCAGGCTCAGGTTAAAGTTTCATTCTCTCCATCAATGAATGAATGAATGAAATACACCTCGCCAATTCTGCACTTTGTTTAACTGCATTTTGTTGTTGTTGTTGAGACAGTTCCAAAATGTTTAATAACATAAAGCCTTTAATGTAGTAAAAGTGAATCTGTAAAAGAGAAATGTAACTTCACTGTAAAAAACATAATAATAATAAAAATAAAAACAATAATAATAATAATAGTAATAATAATAATAACTAGATTATTAAAGTTCATCAAGACAAACTTTAGGCTGGCTTGTGAAAGCGTAGGCTGAAAGTTTAAAGTAGTTCTAAGTTTTATAAAGCTTAATATTAAATAGTAGTTTTAGTTTTACAAGTAGTTTTAAGCTTTAAGTAGTTCTACGTTTTTAGTAGCTTAAAGTTTAAAAGCATTTTCAAGTAGTACCAAGTTTTAAGTAGCTTGAAGTTTAAAGTAGTTTAAGTTTAAAATTAGTTCTAAGTTTAAAGTAGCTTAAAGTTTTTAATTAGTTTTAAATAGTTCAGTTTTGAGAGATCACACAGGTACTATGGATTAGCATGATTCTAGTATAAATGAGCATGTTGTTAGCATAACTGCAGTGTGAATTAGCATGATTCTAGCATGGATTAGCATGTTATTAGCATGATTCTAGCATGAAGCAGGATGCTATTAGCATGAATCTAGCATGGATTAGCACGTTATGAGCATTATTCTAGCATGGATTAGCATGTTATAAGCATTATTCTAGCATGAATTAGCATGTTATTAGCATGATTCTAGCATGGATTAGCATGTTATAAGCATTATTCTAGCATGAATTAGCATGTTATTAGCATGATTCTAGCTTGTTATTAGCATGATTCTAGTATGGATTAGCATGCTATTAGCATCATTCTAGTATGAATTAGCATGTTATTAAAAAGCCCATATTAATAAATGTTCTCTTTGATCCCATTGGGGAGATCCACCCTGTTTTTGTACTGTTATTTCAGAGTGTAGATTATACAGATCATTTTATTTATATATGAGCAATTCCATGCAAATGTCAACCTTGCCATGAAAAAATTAAGTTGTCATCATAAATTAAACCCTTTTAATTCTTTTTGTGTATTCTTGTATTTTACACTGCTGTACAAATACTCAAACATGTCTCGGTCAATGTTTTCAAACTATTATATTTGATTTACCAAAATCTCACAAGTGGAAATTTCACATCAATCACATCCATAACAGAAAAGTGCCACATCCATAACCAAGCTTTTTCTTCATAAATGCAAAAATGTAAATATAAATAAAACCAACCATGTTTGTTCTACAGAGAGCCGATTCTTATCCTCGTGATTATCATTATTTCTTTTGGGTTGTGCCATTTAATCCACAGAATTTCTCCAGAGTATGTTGTATACTGTAAACTCAGACTTTTTTCATCACATCCATAACGCATGATTATTTTCCTCATTTACAGTATAAAAATTGTTTTCAGATTGATATTTTTTTGATCCCATAATTCTGTGTATATTTGTTTTGGAAAATGTAAACAGATTATTCAATATAATGTTAATATATACCTTAACTGTGCATTTATATTTTGAGTTTTTACTGCAAACGTCACATCCATAACGCTGGAATTGCTCATTTATATTTTTAAACTTGTATGAATATAACATCTTTTATTCTAAATAAACTGAAATGAATTTTAGCGACAGAAAGGTTTGCAGATGGAAAAGCAGACGTTCTCCTGAGAAAGTGTGTGTGTTTGTGTGCTCAGCATCTCTGAGCATCAATCCCACAGGTGCATTCTGGGATACACAGTGACCCGCGCTTCAGACCTCACAAAACGCTTGGATAAATCAGGATAAAATCCCCATGATGAGGGTCAACGCAGGAGCCGGCCGGGGCCACGCACATAAATAAAACACACACACCGCACGAGTCCTGCAGTTCAGATCACACACACATGTACGAGAACACACTCACATGTTTTGACAGGTTTTCACTCTTCGAGTCAAGGTCGTACCTGGAAATAAAAGAGAAAAAAAGGTCATAAATTGATAGGGTATATATTGAACGTCACGTGACCAAAGCAGATCCCTGAGTAAAACACTTCCGCTCATCGCCATTACATATGCACCATCGCTTTGTTATTGAAAGTAGTAAGTAGTGTTATATACGTTATATAATAGGGTATATGAGCAACTTTCGCGTTCCAGTCAAACTGGGTGGAACAGTTCCAGTTTTTCACTCTCCGTTAATATGCCGTTGTTTTATCCAAGAAGCCTCCAGGAGCTACCAAAGATCAGTGGTGGAAAGAGTACTATAAAATCATACTCAAGTAAAAGTACCATTACTTGGCCAAAAATGTAGTGCAAGTAGAGTAAAAGTATCTGTAGTAAATATTACTCAAAGTATATGTATAATTAGACCTTTTAAAAGTATTCAAGAGTAGTGAGAATTACACTGTGAAAAGTTGATGCGTTTACAGAATGTTACGTTTACACATCCCTGCACAAACAACATGTGGTGTATTTAGGGATCTTCCTATTTTTGTTCGTTCCTTCCAACCTTCCTTCAATTATTCGTTTGTTCCTTTCTTCGTTCACTCGTTCATTCATTTATATTTTTGTTCCTTCCTACATTAGGTCCTTTTGATTATTCATTAGTTTGATCCTTCCTTCCTTCCTTAGTTTGTTCAGTCCTTCCTTGAATTCTTCTTTCATTCGTTTGGTCCTTCCTTCTTTCCTCCCTTCATTCTTTCACTTGTTCGTTCGTTCATATTTTTGTTACTTCCTTCATTAGGTCCTTTTGTTCATTCATTCGTTTGTTCGTTCCTTCCTTCCTCAGTTTGTTCAGTCCTTCCTTGAATTCTTCTTTCATTCGTTTGGTCCTTCCTTCTTTCCTCCCTTCATTTGTTCGCTCATTCTTTCTTCCATATTTTTGTTCCTTCCTTCATTAGGTCCTATTTATTTATTCATTCATTCGTTCCTTCTTTCCTTGTTTCCCAAAGGTTTGCTGCGTTTATAAAGCGCCCATGTCTTGAGGTTGTTCAGTATGATGTGATTTACTTTCTATGTGTGATTTAATTGGACAGGAATCACAGGATTGATCTTTCTACTGTAGACAATGACCATAGACAAGACAGAAATACAGTAGTGACTGCAGGATGAAGGACAGTAGTGGAGTAAAAGCACCGATACTGCACTAAACATGTGCTCAAGGGAAAGTAAAAGTCCACATTATTAAAACTACTCAGTAAATTACAGTTCCTGAGAAAAACTACTCAATTACTGTAGTCTGAGTATTTGTAATTAGTTACTTTACACCACTGCCAAAGATGTCCACTACTTACTACTTTCAATAACAAACCGATGGCGCATATGAAACGGCGATAAGCTTAAGTGTTTTACCCAGGGATCCGGTTTGGTCACGTGACGTTCGACATATACCCTATTGGTAAGATGAAATGCATCATTTGTGTGCCACCATAGAGAAAAGAGTTCACTAAAATGTGCAAATCTATTAAACCAATGGCAAAAGGTTTTTTTAAAGTGTTTTTTTTATGTGTGAAACAATTAATCGTGATCAGGTGCGGACTGGGCATTTCCCGGTGTCCTAATGGTTAATCTCTCCTGCGACCGTGAATGTGGCCAGACTGCGCGTGCAGAAATCTGCAGATTTTTGGCCCATAATTGAGTCTATTTATTTTCTTGCATAAATGTGTGTAAATTTATATTAATTCATTATTGTTTTATAGTTTTTAAATTAATTTCAGTAACAATACTGACTAATATGAAAGTGTTCATTTGATTTATTTACAATACAAGTCTTTCAGTCGAGGTATTATATGAGAGACTTGCTTTGTTTACCAAATAAGTGGATCTAGATGGATTTGCATTGTAGGCGTCAAATAAAAGATAAAGATGTATTATTTTTTATTTTATTTATTAAGTTTTTAGTATAAATAATAAATAATAATAAATAATTCCACATAAATTCGCAAATCTTTTACAAAATTCTCAGCAGAAATAGCTAAAAAATGTCCACATATTCGGTGTGACGTGGATACGAAACTTAAGCCCCACCCATCTGTGCATGCGCAAATCCGGAAAGATTTAAAACTCCTGGCCCCGCCCACAAACACAGCAGCGAGAAAAAGAACCAATGTTGTCAGATTGGGCGGTTTTGAATTTGATCATGCAGATAAAAACCTTTTGGAGAGGGTTTGGGCTGGAATCAGTCAGCTACATCTGGCAACACTGAGAAGTACACTGTAGCAGACGCCGGTTAAGTCATGTCGCGAAGACGTTGTGCTCAGCTGGATATTATTGGAAGTGTTTGGATGATCCAAAGATGAGGCTGTGAAGAGTCAGTGGTTGAGGTTTATTTTTGTAAAAATACCTCAGCAATATAGCCCCAGCATTGTGCTGTGTTCCCTTCTGTCTACACGCTTACAATGGGGAATACGTCAACCGTTTGTTAAAGGAAGGATCAGAAAAGATGTATGCAGGGGTGGACTGGTTAGGGGAGCACCGGAAAATTTCCCGGTGGCCTGATGGTAAATCTGGCCTGCACCCTCTATCCAACCTCTCCTTCTTCCTCCATTTCACAAGTGTGAGTTCGTGCGATTAAAACGGTCGCCTCATTGTTTTCTCTAGCTTGCAAAGTATGTATTTAATTGTGTTTTGTAACTTGTAACCGCTTGTAGTGTATCTGGTTAACTTGTATTCTCATATCGCGTCTAAAGCCATGTTGTAAACGCGATGCGTGCCTCTTTGTTTACGGATTTAAATGCGTTTGTGAACTGCGCTTCACTGCTGTTTGTCGTTGCTATGGCCACATCAGCTCTCCTACACACGTGCGGCGGTCCTGTTTCATAATGGTTCAGCTTTTGCCGCTGTGTGCACTAATACTGCATGTGTGTCGCTGTTTTTACTTCTGGTTAAGAATAGAGTGATATGCTGGGAGACCGGGGGGGGTTAGGTTCGGGGGTGAGGTGTCTGAAATACAGGCGACTCCCGGGAAAAACGAGTGTTGGCAGATATGCTCACGCATACACTATGCACTCTGACTACTCAATATTGATAAGCCGAGGTGGGCATTCTCTCGCGCTGAATGATGTCGACCAATCGCAACAGACTGGGTCATCGGTCCAATCAGCGCAGTTTAGCATCGCGCTAAGGAGGGGTTTTAGAACAAATTAATCATGAACGATTCATAGAGGAGTCGCTGGGATAATTAGGTAAGAAAAAACGCATATTATAAGACAATGGAAGTGTTTTTTGACCATGCATGCATATCAGCCTGCTGTTGGAGACCCCCAAAACCAAAATATGACCCTTTTTAATGTATAATAGGGGCTCTTAAAACTATTATGTTTAGAAATGTGTATGTGTATTTCTGTTATGCAGAAATTGGGGACATACATATGCAGAAGGGGTAATAATTCTGACTGCAACTGTATATGTGTAATATATATATATATATATATATATATATATGTGAATGCAATTAATCTTTTGACACCATCATTTCTTTTATTTTTTGCAATAGTCGCCTTGATACATGATAGGACGAGCCCAAATCGAAGCCCTGCAGACAGTATACAGTGCACATGTTATGTTATGGATTGCTGGAATAAAGTTAGCGCTCTTATTCCTGAGGAGATTTGAGCATGAATGTTTGGTCAGGTAGAAGCTGGAAATATCCGTGCTGACGCTGCTCGTTTCCTACAGCAGGAGGAAGAAAGAAACGCGCAGACAAAAAAACAGAAAAGAGAGGCAGCCAAGAGTGTAGATGCACGCTGAGAGGAAAATAACATGTATCCCAACATGACAGATTTTTCTTCAAACATGTAGGTTGGTGCCACCCACCGAGGCTTGGTTTGAGCCGCGGGCGCGTGTTCATTCAGAAGTAAACAGAGGAGACGACTTATTTTAGCTCCTAGAGTAAGAAAACAACATGACTTAAAGGTAAAGAGTGCAGTTTCTTGATCTTACAGTTCCTTCTGCTATCCTGACACCTTCTTCTGCTCGTGTTTGCAATGAACGGCATTTCTTCTTTCTAATGTTTTTTATTCATAAGACAAATTGAACTTGAATTTGAGGAGATATTAAGGCCCAATCCCAATTCTATTTTACACCTCCATAGATATATTAGGGAGGGACGATATGGACTTAGAATTATATCGCAATATTTTCTAGGTATTTATTGCGATATTACTGACAATAATTCACAAGCATCAATTGAGAGTCAAAAAAAGTCTAGTATCTTTAGACAAAAGTATTATTTTTCATATACTTTTTTTCATATTTTAATGTTATTTCTGTTTCATTCAGAATCAGAATCAGAAAGAGCTTTATTGCCAGGTATGTTCACACATACGAGGAGCTTGTTTTGGTGACAGAGCTTCCACAGTGTGACAGAATTACAGAGACAGGACAAAAAAACAGATAATAAATATATTTAAAAAATAGAAGTAAGTGTTAAATGCAGATATACAAATGGACAAGTGTATGTACAGGCGTATTACTATATACAGCGTTCTATGTGCAGCTGTTATGTGCAAATTGGCATGTAAAGTGTGTTGTTAAATAAGTGTATGTGTGTGTAAAAAGTGTATAGCAAGTAGTGATGTTGGTTCCACGATTATCATCATCAAGTGTTCATGAGATGGATCGCCTGAGGGAAGAAACTGTTTCTATGTGGGGCTGTTCTGGTGCGCAGTGCTCTGTAGCGTCCACCAGAAGGGAACAGTTCACAGAGGCAGTGTGCTGGGTGTGAGGGGTCCAGAGTGATTTTGGCAGCCCTTCTGCTCGCTCTGGATAAGTACAATTCTTGGAGAGTAGGGAGGGTTGTACCAATGATTCGCTCAGCAGTCCCAACTATTCGACGTAATCTTCGAAGGTCAGATTTGGTAGCTGAGCTAAACTAAATTCATACTGTGCGCTGGATGGCGCCCTCGCACATCTCCATTTCCCACATATACATTGGTGAAAAAGACGCTTTGTGGCATTATATGGATTATTTCTGCGTATTTTATAAGCATAACATATATTTATAATGCATAGTCTTTATCGCATAAATGTACTGTATAGAATACTATTAAATACTATGATTTATAACATATGCTGGATAAGTTGGCGGTTCATTCCGCTGTGGCGACCCCAGATTAATAAAGGGAATAAGCCGAAAAGAAAATGAATGAGGCGCCACGGTGGCCTAGTGGGTAGCACGTTCGCCTCACAGCAAGAAGGTCGCTGGTTCGATCCCCGGCTGGGTCA
Source organism: Danio albolineatus (assembly GCA_903798035.1). NCBI lineage: Eukaryota > Metazoa > Chordata > Actinopteri > Cypriniformes > Danionidae > Danio > Danio albolineatus. The sequence goes on from CAIGQQ010008344.1 coordinate 449,815, forward strand.
GTTGGCATTTCTGTGTGGAGTTTGCATGTTCTCCCCGTGGTTGCGTGAGTTTCCTCCGGGTGCTCCGGTTTCCCCCACAGTCCAAAGACATGCGGTACAGGTGAATTGAGTAAGCTAAATTGTCCGTAGTGTATGTGTGTGAATGAGAATGTATGGATGTGTTTACCAGAGATGGGGGCATCCGCTGCGTAAAACAAATGCTGGATAAGTTGGCGGTTCATTCCGCTGTGGCGACCCCGGATTAATAAAGGGACTAAGCCGAAAAGAAAATGAATGAAAATGAATGAATGAATGAATGATTACAAATGGTTCCAAATGGTTGCTGGCATTTTCCTAAATGATTTCAAATTGGTTTCTTACGGTTTGTCATGTTCGATGTTAGTTTTTTTGTGTGTGCATTTATTATTCTCATACTCACCTACTCCACCTACAGGTTTCTTATTGGTTCTATTCTATCTGTCAATCATCATTATGACGGTGCCAATTCCACCAATCCCTGGACGCGGCGTGTGATTTAAAGCTTCGACAGACCAGTGTGTGATGTGTGCTCTGCCTCGGCATACCTTTTGTGCTCCACGCAATCTTGTGTTCTCATGCTTAGGCTGTGTAGTGATTTATCTCAGTTTTACTGTGGTAATTCGAGTTTACTTGTTAAACTTTGTTAGCTTTAAGTAAAATGATTTGATGGTTGTTGTGTGATTCTAAACTGAGCCTCTTAGGTTTGTTTTAGTTTAGATTGATTTTTGTTAGATAAGTTCGAGGGTTTTTCCACCTGTGCAGTTTTGAGTTTTGTAGTTTAATTAGTTCAGATCGGGTGTCGTATACACTGAAGATGTCGGGTTTATTTTTCATTATTTATTTTTGTCGCCTAGTCTAGACTTTAGATTTAAGGATCGTTTTGTTTTGTTAATTTCTTTGATTCGGCTTACACTCATTCTTTTAGTTTAAAGAGAATATTGAATATTTTTTCCCCATTTGTTATTGTTATATATTCTTTAATCCATGAAGTAAAAAAGCTTAAATAGAGAATTGATTCCTGCCTCATCCTTAATCTGTCGCAATCATTACATCTGTCTCACATAAATGTTACAGCATCCCACTTAAACATCTTAAACTCGTAACACGGTTGCTAAGATTAGTTTGCTAAGTTTCTTATGGTTGCTGTTCAACAAGATGTTGTTAAATGGTTGTGAAGGAATCTCTTTATTCTCTACTTCCACCTGGGGATACTCATCCCGAGGCCCCCAGAGACTATGCAGCACCACGGATGTGATCCAAGACCTGCAACAAGGTGATCCCAAGGTTCCATAATCCTGGACCAGGCCGTATCCTGCGCAGCTGTTTGGTGAATGACGGAGTTGACAGCATGAGACTGATTCCTGTGACCCTCTAAGGACAGACGAGCCTCGAGTTCTTCAGCCTCCAGCGCCTAGACTGCAGCTCTACACAAGACGTCTGGCCATAGGAGAAATGGTCATGCCTAACTGAGCCTGGTTTCTCTCAAGGTTTTTTAATCCTTCACTTTCACCAAATGGTGAAGTTTTTCCTCGCCGCTGTGGCTTGCATGGTTCGGGACTTGTAGAGCTGTGCATCGATGGATTACTCTTGAGTGTTTGGACTCTCAGTAGTGAATATTAAACCACACTGAACTTAACTCCAACACTGAAAACTGGACTGACACTGTTTTAATTTACTAGAACCTTCAATGTGAAGCTGCTTTGACACAATCTACATTGTAAAAGCGCTATACAAATAAAGATGAATTGAATTGAATTGAATTACAGATGGTTGCTAGGATGTTGCAAATGTGTTCTGGATAGTTGCTAGGTCATCGCTAGATGGTTTTTTAGCTTAATGTTGTTGTGCAGCTGCACTGATGTTCAATATAGTTTTTAGGATGTTCATAAATGGCTGTCGAGTGATTTTAAATGGCTTCTTGGATTTTTACTTAATTGTTGCAAAGGTATTCCGGATGGTTTCTTTGGTGCTCTGTCTAATTGCTGCTTGCGAGATCTCCACGAAATGGCTGCTGTTTCTCCACTGATGGAGGTCTAGGGACTTTTTCCTAATGGTTTTTTCATCCACTTGGTAAAAATAGTAATTCGTTTTAGAGCAGTATTAGCATATCTCTCCTCAAAAAAAAGCAGATCTGACGACTTCTACTAGAAATCTCCATGGTTACCAAACAGATGAGATAGGATTCTGAAGTTAGTATTTATATATACAGAGAGCCAGAGCTCGGAGAAGAGACCAGGTGTAAAACTGTCAGGTGAAAACACACACACACGCAAGCATGCATGCATAGCCACACGCACACACGCAAACACACTGATGGATGCGACATATCCATCAAAATGTCACATCCTGAATACAATGATATCAAGACAGGAAGATGATTGCACAACCAGCCACACACACACTCATGTAATCGATGTTCTATTCAGCCCATGTGTAGACGTTAAACACTCATGTATAATGTGTGCTTGTGTCTCCAGGTGATTTGTAATGGTGATGTACTGTACGTATGGCGCTGTGTGGATGCCCTAATGGAGGATATGCAGTGTTTGTTTGACTGTGCGCATGTGTGTGTGTGTGACGGAGGTGAATAATGCATAAATGTAATTTCTGGGATACTGCTGTATAAAATGTGCTTCACTGAGCGGAAGCAAGCCAAAACCCTGCAGGCTGTGTGTGTGTGTGTGTGTGTGTGTGTGTGTGTGAGAGTGAAATCATACACAACTGCATTAAAAGGTCTCCTATGTTTCTTGGGAAAACAGCACTTCATGAATATGTCTAATTGAACACAGAGTACATCAAATATGTAAATAGGTGCGCTGTTTTTAATTATTGACACATAAATTACACAGATTTTTGTCTGCATGGACTTTCTTTTTCTGAAAACAAACAAACTAACAGACAGTGATCTCATACACTGTACTATGATGGACAGGTTTAAAAATAAAATGATTTAAAAAAATTTGTGTGACGCAGTAGTGTAAAAAAGTGCGCTGGAGTTTGTTTAATCATAGCATTATATTTGAGTCCTTCTGCTTTATAACGTCATGATTAAATTTGGAAAATTCATATTAATATTTGAGTGAAAATGCGTGTTCTCTCTTTCTTTTTAAAGTGAAGATGCCGAGTCAAAAAAAAAACACTTTGATGCATTTGTTCAACCCAGATTCATTCTGAAAACGTACCGCTATATACATTACGGATGAGCGCCAAATACATCCCAGAAGGTACATTTTCGCGAATACACCAGAGGAGGCTGTGTAAGCTTTTTCAGATCTCAAATTTCTCTCGTGAGCACCATTCGCGCCTGCTGTTCCCGCGGAAATCCACCAGAGGCCGCTGTCGACTGACTGACTGAGCGACTGATCCATCCTCCTCCTCCTTTAAACCCAACCAACAGTGTCTTCAAAAGCACTGATTGACCAGCCCACCCCTTTCCTTAACCCAACAGATAGTG
>CAIGQQ010008344.1:454657-470632 GCA_903798035.1 Danio albolineatus
TCCACACAACGTCAAGCTGTGACATCATTAGACATTGATATTTGGTTGGTTTTAGGTTGCGTTCGAAAGTAACCAAAATCCAACGTTTGACAGACGTTGTAATGGTAACGTCCACACAATGTCAAGCTGTAACATTATTAGATGTTGATATTTGGTTGCTTTTAGGTTTCGTTGGAAAGTGACCAAATCCAACGTTTGACAGACATCACAGTGGTAACGTCCACACAATGTCAAGCTGTGATATCATTAGACGTTGATATTTGGTTGGTTTTAGGTTGCTTTAGAAAGTAACCAAAATCCAACGTCTGGACACTGACGTCGTTCTGATGTTGGGTTCTGACATCAACCCGATTTTCATTTCCATCAATATGTCAATCTGATGTTATGTTGACGTCCTGTGTCTGTCGGGTGTAACTGATTTCCAAAAAGCAGAATACATCCCTATAGGGGTTTGTGTTTTCAAATGTTATGATAGAGTTCAGCAAATCACATAAGCAAGTGTTGTTATCCTGAATATAAGCATGTGCGCAAAATGTAACAGGGATCCAAATACAATAACTCAACAAAGAAAAAAAATGTATATTCAATGAGTTACACTTGAGACACCAACGAAAATAGTTTTAAAAAAGCCTAAGCAGAACATTTGTGTCTCAGACCAGCACTGCGGAGTTCTCTTCCTGAATGAATCTGTTTCTGAACGAATCATTTGAGTCAGTGATTCAATTATTCATTCAGAAAGACAGGCGTACACACAGTCGCACTTATTTATTTATGAACCGGCAACAAAAAACACACTCTGTAAAATATGCATCATCATAAAAAACAAATCCCAAAAGACGCATGAGATCATTTCATTGTGAGGATCGCACACCCTTAACGCATCTCCGCTTTGTTAATTCAGCAAATGAAGAAATCAAAAGCGCACAAAAGATAATGAACGCGGAGCTCTTGAGACATTACTGGCTCCGTTTGTCATTAACACACACTCACACACACACTCAGTAGTCTCGCCAATTCATATCACAAGCGTAATAATGCCGTTTCTGAACATCTGTTCATCAGCCCGGGGACGTTCCTCTAAACACGAGCCGATACCTGCCGTCAGACTGAGGCTAAAAATAAGCCTAATTAAAAAAAAAGAGCATCATCTTCTGTGGACTGTGAATAATCCTCCACCTTTATACGCAGTTTACCGCGTGTGACTTTATGACCAGCTGTACTCGTGTCTGTCCTGAGAGACGGATCTGCCTCAGCTGTCTGAAAACACACAGAAACGGTCTAACTTTCATTCCGTCTGATGGCCGTGGAGATGCATATGGGGATCAGGAGGCTTTCCAAAACATACACCGTCAATGATTTCTGTAAAGTATTTCACTGTAATATGAACTGTATTTTACTGTAAGTATGCAGTATGTTACTGTATTTTAAAGCTGCATTGTGAAAATGACTGTATATTTTACAGTAAAGACATATATACAATTCTGTAAACAGATAAACAGCAATGGCTGGCTCAGTGGCATAACAGTCGCATAACAGTAAGGAGGTCACTGGTTTGAGTCCCGGCAGGGTCAGTTGTCATTTCTGTGTGGAGTCCCTTGATTCATCTGGGGTCACCACCGCGGAAAGAACCGCCAACCTATTCCAGCATGTTTTACACAGCGGATGCCCTTCCAGCTGCAACCCAGTACTGGGAAACACCCATACACTCTCGCTTTCACACACACACAGTAAGGGCAATTTATTTTATTCAGTTCACTTAAAGCGCATGTGTTTGGACTGTGGAGCACCCGGAGGAAACCCACGCCAACGCAGGGAGAACTCCACACAGAAACGGCAACTGGCCTAGCTGGGATTTGAACCAGCGGCCTTCTTGCTGTGAGGCGAGAGTGCTAACCACTGAGCCACCATGTTGCCCTATTGTACAATTAAACAGTGAATAAAAAGTATTTTAAATGCAAGTAGTACTTTGTTTTAAATAACATTTTAAAATAAAATGTCAAAATATGTGTGAACGGTACGTTTTTACTCAGCATAATAAACATATTTATGTAAACATTAAACAATATTATTTAGACCTGTGTTTAATACAGTATATGAAAGAAAAATCTCAAAATCATTCATTCATTTGACTTTATTAATCTGGGGTCGCCACAGCGGAATGAACCGCCGACTTATCCAGCATATGTTTTACACAGCGGATGCTCTTCCAACTGTAAACATCTCTGGGAAATCTCAAAATCTTACTGAATTATATTATATTTAAACTGATTAAAAGCTTCTTGCTGAGAAATGAATAAAACTTAGTGGTATACATATTTAAATTGACAAATAATTGACTATAATGTGGGGCTGCACTGAGATCCTTAAATATCCAGAGTCTTTTAATATGTCAAATGATGCCTGTAATTATGCCTGGCAAAAAGTGTTTGACGTATAAACTATAGTTGAATACACTGGATGGCATTTCTGTGGGTGTAGATTATGATGAAAATGATAATAATAACAATTTTATGTGTATTTTATGTGTGTGTGTGTGTGTGTGTGTGGGCTCAGAAAGATGTGTATGTGCCAATGATGCAGTAAATTCAGCTTTAAATCATAGCAATAAATGACATTTTATTGCTTTCCAAAACCTTTGTGCTTTCTGTTCCATGCCGGTGGAATGAATGATCCTCCCTTATTCATCTCCCTGTAGTTCTTCCCTCGTATCTCTTTTAAATGTTAAATGAATAAATATACATGCAAAAAAAATATTATAAAGTTATTTTAAATTACAATAATATTGCAGTATTATCGTGTATATAAGGTGGCATCGTGGCTCAGTAGTTAGCACTGTCGCCTCGTAGCAGAAAGGTCGCTGGTTTGAGTCACGGCTGGGCCAGTTAGCATTTCTGTGTGGAGTTTGCATGTTCTCCTCGTGTTGGTGTGGGTTTCCTCTGGGTGCTCCGGTTTTCCCCACAGTCCAAACACATGCACTATATGGGAATTCATGAACTAAATTGGTCATAGTGTATAAGTGTGTGTGAATGCACGAGCGTATGGGTGTTTGGAAGGCTGGAAGGACATCTGCTGCGTAAAACATTTGCTGGATAAGTTGGCGGTTCATTCCGCTGTGGCGACCCCTGATTAATAAAGGGACTAAGCTGAAAAGAAATGAAATTATTGTATATACAATGTCTTTTTTTTTTTTTTTTTTAAATCAGACTTCAGTAACACATTTAATTACAAATTCTCAATATTAACTAGTGCCTTATAACTAGGGCCAGACAGAATCTGTGGACATTTTTAGCTTATTCCGTGGAGGATTTTGTTAAAAATCTGCAGATTTATGTTGAATTACTTTGGGAGTATCATAATTAAAACTTAATATATAAAATAAAATAAAAATAATAGCTTTTTAACTTATTTAATGTCCACAATGCAAATCCAACTAGATCCACTTATTTCTCTCTCGTATAATATCTCCACTAATAGACAGAAAATATCACTTTACAAACTATATTGTAAAATAATTTAAATTAACATTTTCATATTAGTCAATATTATTACTGAAATTCATTTAAAAACTGAATAAATATTAATGTACACACATTTACACCAGTAAATTTACAGAATCAATGATGGGCTGAAAATCTCCGCACGCAGATTCTGTGTGGGCCTACTTATTACTTGTCTACTATTAAGATATTGGCAGTTTATTTGTACTTATAAAGCACATATTATGCATAATTGTCAAGGTTTGTGGTAGGGAGAGGAGCGAGGACTCAAGTGCAGCACAAATAATATGGGTTTATTAATAAAAAATAAAACAAAAGAGCAAAACAAACTACCCCGAGGGGAAAAACATTAATAAAAAGGCAAAAAACAGGACTGGACACGGCATGACAGAAGAATAATCGACAACGAACTGGCACAGGATAGCAGACATGAGGAGAATATAAAGCAGAATTAATTAACAAACAAATAGGTGAACAAGATAGACTAATAATGGGTTAACAAGGAGGGTGGGGCTAGACAATAGACGGGAGAGCACATGACAACACAAGCCATGTGCTCACATAGAGACTAGAACATGCAGCCAATGAGAGAACTCATTAACTGCGTGTTTGCATGACGACATGTAAACACACACCACGTGCTAAACACAACAGAGGACTGAACGCAAGACACAAGCACACGATAAAATGAAAACATCTTACCGTGCGCTCACACATATGTAACGTGCATGCTTCATCTCAGCGCCATCCAAAACCGAAACCAACTAGACAGAGACGCTGAGAATGAAACAGCGCGATGCCGACAGAACAAACAAACGCCAGGACGAGAACGCGCAATCGCGAACACGCCCAGACCTCACGCGCCCGCGTCAGGCGGAAGCGCGCTCACAACTGCCACTCATACAGAGACACAATGACAACGCACAGAACTAGACATAGCTAGTGTCTGGAGCTAGTGTCTGCCACCAAAACAAGAATTTACAAGACTGGAGTGGCAGAACTCTGACAATAATCTTAGTCTACATCACTAATACGACCCAATACCTAAACCCATAATACAAATTAGGATCTTATTTAGGCCAAAATGGGTTGTAACCAAAACTTCTCTCATAAACATTTTGAAAAACATTAGTAAAGTTTTAAAGTTGGCATAAAATGCGAAGTAAGGGCAACGTAGTGGCGCATTGGGTAGCGCTGTCGCCTCACAGCAAGAAGGTCGCTGGTTGGAGCCTCAACTGAGTTCTCCCTGCGATCGTGTGGGTTTCTCCGGGTGCTCCGGTTTCCCCCACAGGTCCAAACACATGCGCTATAGGGGAATTAGGTAAGCTAAATTGTCCTGAAAGGGCATCCGCTGCATGAAACCTATGCTGGATAAGTTGGCGGTTCATTCCGCTGTGGTGACCCCAGATTAATAAAGGGACTAAGCCGAAAAGAAAATGAATGAATGAAATAAATGCGAAGTTTTGATTGAGTTGATTGAATTGAAGTCAACAACAACAAATGTAGGTGGGGCTTCTTTTTGTTCATGGAGAACTGATTGGAGAGTTGTGGTTTGCTATTGGTGGATCTCATAAAAGTGACAGCTTGATCCCGCCCACACTCCAATAAGCACCAATCAGAGACGTTATTAAAGAGGGAGGGGAGGTTATTTTTTATTCAATTAATTTAATGAGTTTAAAGGGGACCTATTAAACCGCTATTTACCAAAAAAAAGCATATATCGCTATATCTAAGCAACTTACAAAAGAAGACACAATCCTTCTGTAATTATTTTTCTTGCTGTCATATGAATAAAACCAAAGTAATAAATAACATTAACCCTTAACATAATGACAGACTATTAAATTTGCAGACAGTATATTGTATTAAAGCATTTCCCCAAAATAAGTGTCAAAATAAGAAAATTATTCCATCTGTTCCAAGTTTCAGCTCAAAATACCACACAAATATTGTTATGTAACTATTAGAAATTGATCCTGTCGCTTTAAAGTGACTGTCGCTTTAAATTCAAATGAGATTGTGCTCTTTTCATAAAGGGGTGGAGCTACAAATGCCTGTGTGTCAGCAAAGTGGCAAAAACAAGACTTATGTCCTATGCTAATGAGGGAGAGATGGTCACTAGTGGGCGGGGCTTTCCCCCTCTGATGACATCATACAAAGGGAGGATGTCAATCAGAGCGTTTCTGCAGACTGTTTCTATCAAGTGTGATTACAAAAAATAAAATGAATTGACTTTTACCATTATAAGCTGGTGATATTCACACACCACAGCCATACATCTGTGTTTAAACCCCTTATAAAGGTGATTTTTGCACAATAGGTGCCTTTTAAAGAAAATAACAATCAGAATGGGCATATGTGCAATAGTTAATACATAATAAATAAGATTTATCCACACTGATGCCATGATGACTTTTAAGGGTAGTATATATGTAATGTCAGATTTCTTAGTGCTTTATGAGATGTGTAGGGCCTTGGTGAAGCTGTGCTGAGTCTGAGCTGTGCTGACGTGATGAGGACAGTCACGCAGAGCTTCAGCTCCTCCTTCATTCATCGGCCAAAAAGACACTGGAATCAGGAACTCCAGACGGCTAAATATAGACTCATCGCTCACTGCCGTCCACTGCGCTTCACGTCACACCGCAGCCATATACAGTTGAAGTCAGAATAATTAGCCCCCCCTGTATATTTCTGTTTAATGGAGAGAAGATTTTATTCAACACAGTTTTAATCATAATAGTTCTAACAACTCATTTCTAATAACTGATTTGTTTTATCTTCGTCATGATGACAGCACATAATATTAGACTAGATGTTCTTCAGGATACTAGTATTCAGATTAAAGTGACATTTAAAGGCTTCACTTGGGTAATTAGGGTAAAGTTAGGGTAATTAGGCAAGTCATTGTATAACAGTGGTTTGTTCTGGAGACAATCCAACACTAATACTGCTGAAGGGGGCGTATAATATTGACCTTAAAATGAGTTTAAAAGATAAAAACTGCTTTTATTCTAGCTGAAATAAAACAAATAAGACTTTCTACAAAAGAAAAAATATTAGAGGAAATACTGTGAGAAATTCCTGAATCTAAGAAACATCATTTGGGAAATACGGAAAAAAATCTTAGGAGGGCGAATAATTCAGACTTCAGCTGTATTCTGCATTCATGTGCTAGTTCACGGCCATCTGAATTGCCAAAACAATAAATAAAGTCATTTACAGTAAAGCATTTAGAGAAAAACCTAAAGGGAGATCAATGTCATTTGTTTTCACAAAGCAGCGACTGTGTTTATGTAAGGAATCATAGCTGGAAGTTCTGCAACTCTCACATGGTCGCCCACGGAAGCTAAGCAGGGCTGTGACCGGTCAGTACCTGGATGGGAGTCCACAGGAAAGCTAGGTTGCTGCCGGAAGTGACGTTAGTGAGACGTGCTGTGAGAGGTGCGCTCAACCTGCATTCTGTGTGGCTCCTAATGCCCGAGTATATTGATGAATATACTGCTCAGTGAGAGGTCCTGACTCTCTGTGGTTGTTAAAAACGTGGGAAAAAAGTGGGAGTTTAACCCCATTATCCTGGCCAAATTTGCTCACTGGTGATGGTTAGAAGGCCCTGTCCATCATGGGGTGTATGCACACAGACGGTCAGCCCCCAGTTAATTGTCATCCCATACAAAATCGCCACGTTTAGGATCTGATTTCTTTAAAAAACAGCGATCTTCATTGCCTGGCTGAGATACGATATAAAGTGGGTCTCAGACCAAACAAGAAGCACTGCATTAAATTTATTTTTTTTCCACGCCATGTCTTTAAAATATGGTAATTAATGTCACCCCATTATTTTCAATAGAATTTCTATGTTGGACAGCGGCTAATGATGGCGCCTGTGTTTAAACAGTCTTTTGTCTCTTTTTACGCTTTAACAATCAAATGGATGCTTGAGTCTATTTGATTGATTATATTTTAACTACATTACGACATCGAGGCTGTAAAAGGATTCTTATGAAATTGAAAATAATCATATAAAGCTCTCACCGGAAGTTCTTCATTGGCTGTGCATATAGGCCATTGGTGTGTGCAATATGGCTGCAGTTGCGTCATGCAGGTGGATGCTGCACACTGGTGGTGGATGGGGAGATTCCCCCAAATGTGTAAAGCGCTTTATAACTATACAGAATTATTGATGACGGCCTGTTAAGTTATAGGAAAATAATGCAGAATTATTTAGAGTTCAAGGGTGCATTACTCAGCTTATACTAGGGTTCACACTGCTAAATCTACCGTTTTGGTGTTGTATTTCAGAGGTTTGTCAGGTTTTTGTTGGCAAACTGCTCCTTTGTGTGGGACTAGTTTCTTACACAACTCATCCGAAGCCTTCTGTTGTGTTTTGATGTGATTTTTGACTGTTGTTGATGGTGTGTGTGTGTGTAAATATATGTATATATGGGCATTTATCTGACTATATATTTGTTTATTTTGCTCCATTTGTTTCATTCATTCATTTTCATGGGCTTAGTCCCTTATTTATTAGTGGTCGCCACAGAGGAATGAACCGCCAACTATTCCAGTATATGTTTTATACAGCGGATGCTCTTCCATCTGCAATCCAGTACAGGAAAACCCCCATTCACACTCACTCACACACATACTCACACACTACGATTTATTAAATTCCCCTAAATCACATGTGTTTGGACTGTGGGGGAAACCGGAGCATCCGGAGGAAACCCACACCAACACGGGGAGAACATGCAAATTGACTTAGCCGGGACTTGAACCAGCAACCTTCATACTGTGAGGCGACAGTTCTGTGGTAACCCCTGATGAATAAGGGAATAAGCTGAAGGAAAATGAATGAATGAATGAATGAATGATTAGATTGAATCTCACTGCAGTTTGGAAAATAAAATAAAAAACTCGAGAGAGGGTCACTGAAAGGTTACTCAGAAAAGAGTCATGAAAGAAACACACAACATTATGTCAGTAAAAATAACATTACACATTGACTTCAGGGCGAAGATGCGGGGAAAAGGTTTCAGATCTGATCCCTTTAAACGACAAAGAGCGAGAAAAAGTTGCACACTTTGCAAACAATATAATTGGCCCAATTTCCGGCATTTTCTTGGCAGAGGAATAATCGAAACGAGAGCTTTTAGAGCATATAATGTGTGTGCGTGTCAGAAACAGTCAGTGTAATCAGCCGTGCAGCAGAATGAACAATGCGGAGCCTGCAGGAAAACGCATCTGTACGTTCATTAAAGCTGCGAATGTGTAGCCGAACACAACATCTGGACTACGCAGCGCACGTGAACGCGCCACACGTGAAGACGCCAACAAAACAAACGCTACTAATGCACTGCGCTGCATGTGAAAGAATACAGCAGGGATTCGTGCACAATCAAGCTTTCTAATAAAACAACATGATGATTAAAGCAGGTAAGACACTGATCACGCTCCCTATGGCGATCCCGGTGTTGAAATGCAGGAAATAAATTGAGAGTGAATTTAGATGAATTCAGTACCACTGCATGCTAGGAAATACACACACGCATGCTTATACTGTTGTTTGTGTGATGACCAGACGCTTACTTGGATCAGATTTGGAGAAGGTGTCTCTGTCCAAGAGGTTTCTGTAAGAGAAATGAAGAGTAATTAGTTCCCTCATAAAAGCATTGAAGTTTTGCATTCCTAAACATAAAGAAAAACAATGACTGAAAAATATTTGACAAACACTGGATGGATAATGTAAAATATGTATATGTGAAGTTTATTTATGAACTTATTTCGAGAGGATCACGTGCTTATGATTGATCACAGCTGGTGCTGCATTATCCAATTCATGATTCACCAATCAGACAATTCCTGAGGCACTATAAATACCCTAAGCTCCATATCACAGCCATCTTCGTTTTGAAGAATCCCCCCTTCCTCCTCTACTCCTCCTCCTTTCCTAGTTGGGTGACACGGTGGCCCAGTGGTTAGCACTGTTGCCTCAAAGCAAGAACGTCTCTGGTTCTATTCCCTACCAAGCCAGCCGATGTTTCTGTACACCAGGGCTATTCAATTGGCGGCCCGCGGGCCAAACCCGGCCCCCTAGGCAATTTTTTCTGGCCCTCCAATTAGTGTGACCAAGATATCAGAAATGAATATACAGTTTCAAAAAACTGTCGCTATAGTTATGAAGTGACGTGCGTCTGTTCAATACAGCACGAGCTGCAGTTGAAGGCTGCGCAGAGCGTGAGTCATTAAGCGAGTAGAGCTGGCAGCCGAAAACTTTTGGATATGTTTGGAGAAAAGGCCTTTTGTACAGTGCACTGGTAAGGTTGTTAGGGACGCAATGATTTGCCGATTTCACTATCTACTGTGCTTTAATTCGTTACGCTTAATTAATCGTATAGGCTTCTCAATTGCGCGTTTCTGCTGCAGGAAACGAAACAGCTGCATTTAAACAAAGTTATGCCAACTGTGCGCTAGTTTAAAGTTCCGAGCTTGTACGCCGAGTCCAATACGCACACACACTGAATTAACTGTAGCGGCGGGCCGTTCCAATATCACGTCCTTTCCGCGTGCAAGTTTGTTATTTCTGATGTAGAATATACACCAATGTGTGCGTGCAAGCAGAGCAGCGCGCTCGCGACTTTCCGGGCGCACGCAGTAGAAAACATCCCATGCTGTAGCGGTGAGGTTGTGCGTGGCTTTCAGTGCAATGTAAACAAAAGATATGTCAGACGAATTATTATTAAAACGATTATGTATGTACACTCTCAGAAATAAAGGTACTGGGGCTGTCACTGGGGCAGTAGCTTTTCAAAAGGTACATATTTGTACCCAAAGAGTTCACAGTGGTACCTCAAAGGTGCATATTAATGCCCAAATGTACCTAAAAAGTACCTTTGAGGTACCATTATAGACCCTTCAGGTACAAATATGTACCTTTTGAAAAGGTACTGCCCCAGTGACAGCTCCTGTACCTTTATTTCTGAGAGTGTATGAACGCAGATGATAACAACAGTTAATCTAAATACTTAGGCCTACCTAATATAAAGTTTAAATTTACATTAGACGTGATAGCCGTGAAACCATGATTATTCTTCAGACTATAATCGTACAACCAAAATCCATAATTGTTGCATCCCTAATTGTTATGCAGTTCAAAACATATGAATGTGTCTGAATGCAGAAGAAGCCTACTTAAACAATACACTGCTTTTGTTGTGCTTTGAAATACAACATTCGAATGTTTGTTAATAAAATGCACTGATATTATGTAGTTTCAAAATACAACATTTTAATGTAGAAAAAAGCCCACGTGGGTGTCTTAAAGAGCAAAATGCAATTGTGTCATTACTCGTATTGCAAGTCAAACCTCTCCGGCCCTTCGTTTGGGATGCTTTTCATGAACTGGCCCCCATGACAAACTAATTGAATAGCCCTGCTGTACACGTTCTGTCTGTGCTCGCATGGGTTTCCCCTGGTTTCCTCCCACCCTCCAAAAACATACAGGGCTCAACAATAAGCACTGCCCGATGGCCCGGGGACAGTGTGAGAGATGCTCGGGACAGTAGACAGAATCGTTACTGGCTCGATCAGGCCAGTGCTGCCTTGTCACTAAATTTTAATTCGTCTTCGACTATTTGTCAATTGCATGCATATATAGTCTTAAAATCAAGAAATAGTTTGTTTTCAAGTATTTGAAGTGAAGTTGTTAATACCATATTGCTTATTTGGGTTCCTCTTATCTGATTGGATGTCGTGAGCACGTTATTTTTTTCTGTAACCTGGTAAAAACCAACACAGCGAAGAGACGACAACATGACAGCAACATCAATCATCATTTTGCTGTCATGTTTAAGTCAGCCAGGTTTTGTTTTGCAATAAAACACCTGCACATTTTCCTTAACATGTTTAGAAATTATTTTAAGATATGTGGCTAAGAAACAGCAATTAACTTTTTTGTTGGGGCCAGTGAAAAATAAGGCAGGGCAAGTAAAAATCTGAACCACTGATCCAATCGGGCCAGTAGAAAAAATCCTTAGTGTTAAACCCTGACATGCAACTTAAGTTAATTGATTAATCCAAATCGGCTCCATAGACATGCTTCTAGTAAGTAGTTATCTCTTAAGAGCGATCACTATCTGCTCTTTAGCCACTATGACAGGAGTTCTCAAGATCTACCTGTGCTCAAACTACCCTCTTGCCTTGCAACGGGAGGGAGCCCCGGGCTCAAGGATCTTATGAGCTCAGGGCTCTCCCCTGAGACAGCATGCCAAACAAGCTTTATAATCAATCATCAGTTAAAGGTGAACTCTTGAAGGTAAAACTGGTTTCATATAAATGTTTACCCTACAGTAACATAAAGAAGCTTGTTTCTGGAGGGGAAGTTTCATTAACTGATTTCGAGAGGAGCACGTGATATGGTTGATCTCTGACCTGGCCTCTCATCTGTATTCATTAGTAAGCCAATCGGATCATTCCAAACTCACTATAAACAGCCCGACTAACATTACTCCCTCATCTTTACCAAGGGGAGCTCTCGAGAACTACCTGATCTCGTACACCCTTACATGCTCATTGACCAGGTGGGAGCCCTGGGCTCAGTTATCTCAGTGCTCAGGGTTCTCTCCTGGGAAAGCATGCCAAATCTGCTATTATCACCAAGCAATATTTAAGTGTGAAGTCTTGAATAGAGATTATTGAGAGAATTAATGGAAAAATGAAATGTGATAATTAAAAAATGGTTCAAATTTGTGAAGAATAAACCACAAACTGGCAGTAAAAGTCAGAATTTAAAGTCAGAAATCCGAATTGTGATATAAACTAGGCATTTTGAGGGGAAATCTGATTTGTTAGATATAAAGTAAGCTCAGAAGTAAATATGTGAAGTAAATATGATTTTAATGCAGAATAAAAAAAGCAGAACTGCAAAATTAAAAAAGTCAGAAAACTCATAATGGAACTCATAATAAAAAAAGAGCAAACTGTAAAAACTGAATTGAGGAAAAAAAGGTTAAACATTTGAATAATAAACTACAAATTGGCAGTAAAAGTCAGAAATAATATTACTACTAATAATAACATTATACAAACAAAAAGTGTCATGAATAATTATCATGAACAGACTACAACAGAGCTGGATTCTACCTCCCGAAGTAAAAAAGGCATGGAGGCAGTGGTTTTTATATTTATGTAGAAAATAATCATTTTTGTAACATTTTAATCCTTTAATTGTTTTCATCTGTAAAGATATTTGTGTGTTGCTGTACATCCTGTGTGTATTCAGCAATGTGCAAGCGTTTTGGCCTGCATAAGGTCAATGGAGCGGTCTATTTCAGTTCATCAAAATAGCACCACGCCAACAATGTGCCTTAACACACCTCCTTTTGAGACCAGCACACCAGTCCACAAAGTGGCGCAAATGGATTTACTATTTAAACAACGTGGAGCAAAAGATGAAAAATTACAGTTGCGCTGGTCTGAAAATAGCACCAAATCACACCAAACACGTCTTACACCTTATTGCGCTGCGTGTAGGATGGGGCCCTAAACAGTCAGAGTCACAAAATGTAGTCAGAACGTGCATACAACACTGTAACTTGTGCAAAAGAAGTCTGAATTGAGATAAAACATGCCAATGTGAGACAAAAAATAAAAATAGATATAATAAATCTAGCGATGACCTTTTTATTGATTTATTTTTGTCCATGGCTGACACACACAAGCTTCTACCGCATCAAATCTTATACGCTTGTTGAAATATCTCAGTGGATTTACTCCTGCATCTGTTAAATGGAGCTAAACTCTTTCACTACGGTTAATTTTATGCACATTCATGTACATGTATTCTGTTGCCAGCTATCCCAGGATGCAACATACATCATTGTGATTCAATACATTGCACTGCTTCACAGAGTCATAATTGATTCGTGATTGAAACTGCGGCAAACACATGAGAGAGTCTGTGTGTGTCAAAGAAATAGAGAAATCACGCTCAATCTCTCTTGCTGCATCACTTTGTGCTGTGCAGACGAAGAAGAAAAAACCTGTTTTTAGAGGAAAGTCTTATTTAGATGAGCTCTTCACGAATAAAACTACAGGATATCACATGTTTGAGTAAACTAATTAAGAAGAATCCCAATGCCAAACACAGTAAACATGTCACAGTCACATAATGAAGACAAGGATGGTTCTCTTTTCATCAGATTATTCAAAACACAGTGGATTGTTCAACAGGAGAAGCAGGTTAGTGATACACTTGGATGGAGAGCTGACTAGTATGATGTTCACAATGTAAACAAGGATCTTCATCCAAACAGCAGAGTGTAAAGTCACTTCCCTTAATCATTGCATGTGCATTCACAGGTTAGGAGAAACGTCTATTGGAGAAGGGGAACATACACAGAAGATGGAGAGCCAGGGAGAAGGTGAGGTGAACCATCTGACTTAAGATTCCAGCCAAGAAATGACTGGAATCGGGGAGTTTAAAAAGGGCCGGGTGATTGCTGGTGCAGGTGAGTGTAATCAGAATTCAGGGGAATGTGCATGGGTATGATGAGAGGTGGCTGGTGAAGGAGAGCGATGATTGGAGATGAGTGAACGAGATGGTGAGGGAGGTTGGTGATTAGAGAAGCAGGAACGAGCCAGGGATGTGACAAAACCAAAAAAGTCGAAGGATGCCAAGATAAAAATAAAAACAAAGACAAAGATGTCGATAGTGTTCACGTTTCTACATATACATTGAATCAAAGCAACTTACAAAAGAAAACACAATCCTTCTGTAATTATTTCTCTTGCTGTTATATGGATAAAACCAAAGTGACTAATACCATTAACCCCTAATAATGAAAGACGATTAAATTTGCCAACAGTATATTGTTGAATTTTTACAAAAATTGTAACGCATTTTCCCAAAATATGTGTCAAAATAAGATATTTCACCAAAAATCAATCCATCTGCTAAAACACAGTGAATTAAAAGACTTAAAATCTCCCCGGAGTGGTTGAAAACGACCCAACAGCACACAAAGAGTTAATGTAAGTTAGTAGAATTAGTCATTGTTAGTTCGTGTTAGCTCACGGTGCATTAAATGATGTTAGCAAGCACGAGTCTGGATTTTAATAATGCATTAGTAAATGTTGAACTATGATTAAAAATGCTGTACAAGTATTGTTCATTATTAGTTAATGTTAACACAGTCCCTAACATTAGCTACACTGTTAGACATTTCATTGTATTTTCATGGTAACTCACTGGCAGCACTGTTGCCTCTTAACAGCAACTTACCTGTGAATGTGTTTTACAGTAGCAGGCCCCTACCGCACTTTAATTTTACAGTAAAATAGCCTTACCGCAACCTCTTTTAATGGTAAAATGCCCTTTACAACATTAATTTTACAGTACTTTTACTGTCCTGTATGCACATTTCACAAAAGCAGTGCAAAACCTTTTTAGTTTTGAATAATTTTGAACTATTTTGTCTCATTTTTGTCTTCAACTACAGTAGCAGTACTTGATTAGTTTGATTACAGTAGAATACTGCAGCATCCTAATATGCAGTAAGTTACTGTAAAAGTTTTAAAATGACCCACATGGCAGTGCACATTACAGTAGTGAACTGTAACGAATATATGTGGTATTTTAGTGGGCGTTTTTGCAGTAAATTGCTGTAAAAATCGCAGCATACCTGTAGTCTAACAGCGTAATGAAACCTTATTGTAATGTATGACCACTCGCTGTTTACTCATGTGGTTTAAATGTACAAGAAGTAAAACTAGCACAGAATCCCCACAGCAGAGGATGAATAAACAACTCCAAACCACCATCACAGTGTTCATTTACAGCATTAAAAACAACTCTGGCTTCTTGGTTTTTAAATAGTACACAAGTATAAAGATGAAGTCTGTTTGTACCCAGCATGACGTCAGATTGACGCTATACCTTAATGTTGTGAGACGTGCATTTTGTTATGAAATGAAAATGGTGTCAGAACCCAATGTCAGGCCGACGTCGATGTTCAACATCCAACCTAAAATCAACATCTAATAATGTTACAGCTTGACGTTGTGTGGACGTTACCACTATGACGTCTATCAGACGTTGGATTTTGGTTGCCATACCTGACGAATAAATGTCAGTATTTGACGTCAATTTGACGTTGGTTCAAGATGTTAGCTCGATGTTTGATTTTGGTCACTTTCCAACACAACCTAAAATCAACCAAATATCAACGTCAATTGATGTCATGATTGGATGTCAAAGTAACGTTGTCCTTAGATGCCTAAATCTAACCTAATATTAACATATTATGGCGATGTGTGTCTGCTGGGTAGCCATGAGACGATAACGGCTTTCAAGGTATACTGCGGTTTGGAAAAGTCAAGGTTTTAAAACCGCCAAAATAATCTGCTATACCCTTCCTAAGGTATGTGTAAGCGTTTATATATATATATATATATATATATATATATATATATATATATATAT
>CAIGQQ010008344.1:554075-565945 GCA_903798035.1 Danio albolineatus
TTCATCAAATTTCAAATATAAACTCATGAAACACTTGGCTTTCAAGATATATTTTACTCTAAGTCATTACATTAATGTTATCATGTGTTTATATATATATACATATATAAAAAAAATTGTAAAAAGAAATCTCGTTACTTCAGCATGAATAACTTTTTATATATTTTAGCATTAAACTTGACAGATGGACCATAGTAAAGCTGAAATTGTCTTCTTTCCAATGATACCTCAACTGAGGAAGTAAACCACAAAATTTAGCAACTGTAACTGTTTAAGTTTGGGAAGGTCATTTTTGTGAAAGGGCCTCTGATAGGTGAGGGTGTGAAAGACAAAGACATGGTCACAGAAAACTTTTTGTATAAATCTTATTTTGCATGCTATCTTCATCAAATTTTAAATATAAACTTTTTTTTAGATCATTACATTAATGTTTTCCTGTGTTTATATATGAAAAAATAATTATCATTACTTCAGCATGTATAACTTTTTTTTAGATTTCAGCATAAAACTTTGCAGGTGGATCATAGTAAAGCTGAAAGTGTCTTCTTTCCAATGATATATAATTTATGTTTGTAGCTCACTGGGTTCAAGAACTGTTACTATTTAAATTTAGGTAGGTGTGAATCCCCATAAATGGGGTGCTGGCTAACAGTAATGCATACGTTAAGATCATACACACATTTCATAAGATGTCAAATGAATCTTTTCTGTCTCCAGAATGTATCGGTGAAGTTTCTGCCTAAAATATTTCATTATAGCTTGTCAAATTTGCCCCTATTTGGATGTGAGTCTCCTTTAAATGCAAATGAGCTGCTGCTTTTCAGGAGTGGGCGGAGTCTTTGCATGCTACTCTGACAGAAACAACAAAACAAGAGAATCTCTTGCAGCTAAAATGTCAGAAAATACCAGTAGTACATTAAAGCATGCAGAATTTTCTGGATTAATCTAATGGCAGTAGCTTTGGTCTCGTTTTAATAGTTGGATACCATAGTAACAGTCTGAAAATAGGAAGTAGCATATTTGTTATGTGTATGAAGTTAAATCACAAAGCTTTTCATAACTACCCATCCTTTCTAAACAGCATTGAACTGACCCATGTACGTGAAGCAGGTTTACCAAAACAAGGTTATTATTGGTTGTCGTTCTTCATGTTTTCTGATTTAGTTGCTTCAAGAACAAAATTAAAGCACTTAAAGTAAGTAAGAATTAAGATTCGTAACAGTTTGGGGTTTTTTTCTACAGAGAAAGCATTAAAACCAAACCGGATCTACTGGAGGAAGGGCATCTATTTGAGCTGGTCTGCTGAAGCTTACTGTCTGGTTGAGGCTTTGACGTTAGAAGAAAACCCTGCTAGTTTCATCAAGATCACCGTTCCCTGCTCTCGCAAAGGTAAAAGAGAAACTTGCATTGCAGTGTTTTCACAACCCTAAACAGTTGGGTTATGGCAATGATGGCTGCAATTTCAAAATAAGTCAAATGTAATGGTGCTGATGTGGGTGTGAGGGTGATGGTAATGATGGGATGCGAAAAATGATGGCTATGGTTTAATGAAGGGGTGAATTGTTGGGTGATGATCATTGAGTGTGATGGCAGTGATGATGCTGTTGTTGTTGTCATAATAAGAATCTGGTGAAGATGTGATAAATGTAGTGATGGTGTTATGATGTTAATGGTATATTGGTGGCAGTTAAGTCTTGTGTAAGGGAGACTGATGAAGGTTATAGTAATAATGGAATATTAATCATTATTATGGTGATGATGATGTCAGGATGGTGTGATGGCGATAGATTTGGTGATAGTGATGCATTTTATTCATTGTTAGTAGTGATTGTGGAGGCGGTAATGATAGAGATGGTGGGGTGGTAGTGATGCGTTTGATTCATTGATATTAATGATGATTGTTGTTTTGGTAATGATGGAGATGCTGACGATAGTGATTCATTTAATTCATAGATGGTAATGATGGTTGCTGTTTTGGTAATGATGGAGATGATGGTGATAGTGATGCATTTGATTCATTGATAGAACTTTTATTGAAATTGTGGTAATGATGGAGATGGCGGTGTAGTGATGTATTTTAATAATTGATCGTAATGATGATAGGATTTGTGGCGGTAATGATGTAGATGATATTGATAGTAATGCATTTGATTCACTGATGGTAATGAGGATTGCTGTTTTGGTAATGATGGAGATGCTGGTGATAGTGATAGTAATGCATTTGATTCATTGATGGTCATGATGATTGGGGTTGTGGTAATGATATACATGGTGGTGAACTGGTGATAGTGATGCATTTTATTCATTGATAGTAATATGATTAGGGTTGCGGTAATGATAGAGATGGTGCTGATAGGGATGCACTTACATCACTGATAGTAATGATGGTTGGCTTTGTGGTGGTAATGATGTAGATGATGTTGGTAGTAATGCATTTTAACCATTGGTAGTAATATGATTGCGGTTGTGGTAATGAAAGAAATTGTGATGAACTGGTGATAGTGATGCATTGGATTCATTGATAGTAATATGACTGATGTTGTGGTAATGATAGAGATGGGATGATAGGGATGCAGTTTAATCATTGATAGAAATATGACTGGGGTTGTAGTAATGATAGAGACGGTGCTGATAGTGGTGCATTTGAATCACTGATAGTAATGATGGTAGAGTTTGTGGCGGTAATGATGTAGATGATGTTAATAGTAATGCCTTTCATTCATTATTAATGATGATTGTGGTTGTGGTAATGATGCAGATGATATTAATAGCTATGCATTTGATTTATTGATAGTAATGACTGGCATGGTGGTAATGAAACAATAGATATGGCGGTAATAGTGATGCACTTTGAGTTGATGGTAGAGATGATTATGGTGGTGGTAATGACAGTGAAACATTTTGATAGTGTGACTGATTTTTTTTTTATTTAATTTTTTTTATTTATAACAGTGATAGTGTGACTGATTTGAGATGTAGTGGCGGTGATGATATGTTCATGTGATGACTGTGGTGAAAAATAACAGTGTAACCTCGGTCTTGTGTGCAGGTCGTGTGTTGTTTGGGCAAGTGGTGGACCACATCGACTCTCTGCTGGAGGAATGGTTTCCAGGCCTTCTCACTACTGACATTCACGGCTCTGGAGAGACGCTGCTAAAGAAATGGGCTCTGTACAGCTTCAGCGATGGCCAAAACTGCCAGAAGATGCTATTGGAAGACCTGCTCTCCAACATCAACGCAGGTCTGTTCAAATTCAGAAACAAAAAATGCTGCATTTATTATTTATCTGCTATAAAAAATGACAGCTGTCCTATACTGACTGGTACTCGTCTGTTAGATGGTTTGCTGGTGAACCCGGAGAACCCCAGCTGTACTCTACCCATCTCTCAGATTTCTCCAGACCTGGTACTGAGTGACCAGCCGTCCAGCACCATATTGGACCTGGAGCAGCTGGAGATGGAGCTCACTGCAGAGTATATATTGGGTCAGTACATCCATAAACCCATTAGAAAAAGAAACGATGTGACTCATCGTTGCAACTCCACAACAAACACATCAAATAATCATTGGGAAAGTTCCTACTGTAGTATTTCTCACAGATGTTATGTGAGATCTGCTTCCTTCACATCTGTCTGTCTGTCTGTCTGTCTGTCTGTCTGACACAGCCGAGGGCGGAGATTGAGGCTTGCTGACAGGCAAGGTGGGCGGGGAGGACTAGCCTTAAAGGCACAGTACACAAAAACAGCAACAAGCTGTTTAAAGCTACAATACACAGACTTCAGAAAGCTGTAATCAATAATCTGATGGGTGTTTTGAGCTGAAACTTTACAGACACATTCTGTTGACACAAAAGACTTATATTAAATAAAGAACAGGGGGTAAAATAGGTGCCCTTTAATTTAATATCTGCCCCATTAAGCCTTTTTTATTTACAATAATTTACTCAGTGGCTGGAGTTTAACATTAATAAAAAGTAATATAAATAAATAAATAAAAATAGATCCAAAAAGGTTACATTTAAGAAATAAGTTATTTATTATAATCTTGTTTTGTTAGTTTTTTCTATAATAACCACCCATTTAAATATCTATATGGTGAAATATATTATAATATAGAATTTTGGTCATACGCCCACCCCTATATTCATAAGTTCCAATGATCTACTAATAGCTGACAAGCGTGAAGGCGATGCGGATCGAAACTAACTGTGTTCTTTATCCTGAAGGGGATGGAGGATTCGGCTCAGTATATAAAGCTGTGTACAAGAACGAAGAAGTCGCAGTCAAGATTTTTAATAAACATGCGTCTGCGCTGTATGTTCATCGTCTGGTACGACAGGTGAGCTATGCAACAGAAACCTTGGTGTGTCTTCCACCATTACTACATTATTACTGATGCATTTCTTCGATCTATCTCCAGGAACTGGCAGTACTTGGCAGACTGTGTCACCCCAGTTTAGTGGGACTTTTGGCCGCTGGTTGTAACCCACACATCCTTGTGATGGAGCTTGCTCCGTATGGCTCTCTGGACTCGCTGTTCGAGCGTGAAAACGGCAGCTTAAGTCGCAAATTGCAACACAGGATTGCACTACATGTGGCTGATGGTCTCAAGTAAGTGCACTTCAACACGTAATCACCAATAAAGAGGATAAATGAAGAATTCAGATCAACGTTTGCGACAATAGCGACACCGGTGGCCATTAAGTGAACTGCAGCCATACATTAGTGAGCGTGTGTGTGTTTTTAATATACTGGGAAAGTAGTTTTACAGTAATTTACTGGTATTAGTGTGTGAAATGTGTCACATGTTTGTTTTTCCTAGCAAAAATGTCCTTCATATGAAGATAAAAACCTAGGAAGTCCATTATAAATAAATCTTCTGAGTTTAACGTTAACCTATGGGATGGTATCTGTGACGTGTTTTGTTTCCGAACAGATATTTGCACTCGTGTATGATCATCTACCGAGACCTGAAGCCGCACAACGTTCTGTTGTTTAACCTGAAGACGGACGCCGAGATCGTCGCTAAAATCACGGACTATGGCATCTCGCAGTACTGCTGCAGTATGGGCGTCCGCAGCTCTGAAGGAACACCAGGTCTCTCTCTCTTACCCGTAATCCTCTGTCAAACAGTTCTTAAAGGAAAACTCCACCTTGTTATTATTTCCCTAGAGTTAAACAGACGCGTTTTACCATTTTTCAATCCATTCAGCCGATTTCCGGGTCTGGTGGAAGCATTTTTAGCTTAGCTTAGCATAGATCATGGAATCGAATTAGACCATTAGCATCCCGTTCACAAATACTCTATATTTTATGTTCACTATGTTTTAGAAATGGCTTCTATTTGTCGCAGGTGAACTACTGATCAGCTCAGGTACACCTCATGTGCTTTATTCAGAGCTAAATGCTAATAATATGAGTTTGAACGGCATTTCGCATGACATTTATTGCCATATACTGAAAGCAGCAGCAGATAGTTCACCTCAGATCTGGAAAATACAATAAAACATTTGAAATTGAACTCTATAACTGTGACTAAAATGTATTTAATATGTATTAATTAGATTATAAACCTTACTGTTTTTGTCGGAGTGCAGTGAGTGCACTATTCTGTGCTTCTGAATGGCTGTATTTACATTTCTGTCGTGTTTCGTCTGGTGAAAACAGCCAAATTGCTCATCACTCTCATCACGTAACGTGTTGTTGGGACACACAGTTACTAATGTTTACTAGTTTACAGTTACTTTAATATTTACACTCATATTTGTATACTTTAGAAGAGTCGAAAACTTACATACAGCACTTTTAAGGTGAACAATTAATGCGTTCAAGTCAAATATTTTGGTAATATTATATCAAAGTCTGAGCTTCTGCTTCTGCGTTTGGATCGGCTCATTCTCCGTTGACATCAACTTGAGGTCAACGTCAACCTTTAAAGAATGGAGTGAGTGAGCTGTCTAATATAAACCACTAGACAGAGTGAACTAAACTAAAATATAGGCTAAATTATAATTAAACCCGACAAAAGAGGCAGAGAGAGATGTATTGTGCTGAAGCTATATTGTAAATGCAAGCTCAGCCAAAATACAAGTTAATCAGCCAAGTCGTTGGACAACAGTGGCTTGTTTTGTAGCCAAAACAATAATAATTTGAATAATGTTCATTATTTTAAAGAGGGCTAATGATATTGACCTAACAAATTGTTTTAGAAACGTAAATAAATGCTTTTATTTCAGCCAAACTAAAAGACTTTCTACTGAAAAAATAAATATTATAGTAAATAAAATGAAAAAAATGTAAAGAAAATTTGATATCCAAAACATTAAAAGTGGCATAAATGGGCTTTTTGACTGTGATTTTTACTTGTGTTGTGATTTTGGGTCTTGAGCAGGTTTTCGAGCCCCGGAGGTCGCTCGAGGAAACGTCATCTATAACGTCCAGGCGGATGTTTATTCGTTCGGTCTGCTGTTGTATGATCTGTTAACATACGGCGAGCGGATCTCAGACGGCATGAAGTTTCCCAGTGAGTTTGATGAGGTGGCCGTGCAGGGAAAACTACCAGGTAATCTGCCACTATGCTGACACACAGGCATCAGTAGCTCCGCCCTCTTTTGAAAAGAGCACAATCTCATTTGCATTTAAAGCGACAGTCACCAAAACACCACAATTAGGATCAAAGCCTAAAAGAGTCAGTTTCAGAGAGTTATAAAACATTATCTATGTGGTATTTTGAGCTGAAATTTCACATTCAGACACTCTAGGGACAGCAGAGACTTATTTTACTTCTTGTTAAAAGGGGACCAATAGGTTTAAAAGAGAAGAGTCGGCTCTGAATCGCCTTAATGACTCATTATATGCTGAGTCACATTTGCATAGTCTCCGCCTTTTGTGACATATGAACACTGAAAATTACATTTTTGACACAGAATAAAACAGACAAGTCAACTGACAGACTTGGTTAGCTGACCAATCAGAGCAGAGTTGGCTTATGGAAGGGGGAGGGGTTACAAGTCTAGAATAATTATTAATTTCTAAAATAATTATTTATGTTATTACAACAATTCGATTACCGTGCGACAATACTGACTGTGAAGGTTGTGTTCAGAGTTAGGGTTGCCGTTAATAAAATAAAATTTAACGTAATTTAATAAATAATATAAATAATTCATGTTAACTTCCGGCTGCAGTTGTATCTCTTCTAGCAACAGCTCTTACAGCCCTTTTTTTAAATGTTTGTGAAAACAAAATATAAACATATAAATACATTTTATCGCATCGATCATGCAGTGAGTTGTTTGCCTGTCACCAGTGCATTAAAGGGATAGTTCACCCAAAATGAAGATTTATTCACCCTTTTACCTGTTCACTTATTGAGCTTAATGCTAAAGGCTGATTTATACTTCTGCATTGAGTGATCGGCGTGACCCACAGTGCCTGTCCTGCGTGTAGTCGTGCATTTATACTTCTGCGTGCTGTTTGTGTTGCTCTTCAATCACACTTCTGGAACACTAGCTGGCAGTAGGTGTTTATGTTCCTCTATGTTGAGTTTCTTCACGGGTGTTTTGTGTTTTCTGAATGTTACCTTAACGTACAAGTAGCTTAAATTCGCTAATTCAGATGCGGGAACCAGCGGACGAGCAACAACTTCGATCATAAGGTAAACACAAAACAACAGTTTCCATCTGGAGCTCCTTCATGGGTCTCGACACTTGTAAACACTCGCTCCGTAGGGCCTACGGCTCTCAGCACCGCCCACACTTGGCACAGCAACCAAGCTGACTAATCACAGAGCTTGCGCTACGCGTCGTTGTGATGTGTAGTTACATTTTTTGAGAGGTGCGCTTTGGCGTTAGCCACGGCGATGGGTATGCGACCGCGCGAAGGCTGTGCCGGACCATGCGCGTGCACTTGACGCAGAAGTATAAATCAGCCTTAAAATGAATGCCAAACTGTGTTCAGCAGAAAAAAAGAAACGCAAACAGGTTTGAAAGAAAGGAAGGAAGAGTCAATTATGAGAATTTTTATATTTTCATATTTTTTTTTATATTTCTATCCCTTTAAATTCATTAGAAAGTTGTCTTTTTCAGTGTATTTTCAGCTCTATGAATATGTCTCTCCATAATCTGTGGTGTAGATCCAGTAAAGGATTACGGCTGTTCTCCGTGGCCTGAGATAGAGTCTCTGATGAGGGATTGTTTGAGTGAAAACCCTCAGGATAGACCAACGTCTGCTCAGGTGAGACTGGTGTTTACCCTAACATTATATTAGGAGTATTACTACCATTATATTCCTGCACCACCCCAAACGCCACCCTCCGCCTTTTTTATGTACAGTTGAAGTCAGCTTAAAGCCCTGTATGTTATTTTCCTCAGTTTCTGTTTAACAGAGAGAAGATTTTTCCAGCACATTTCTAAACATAATAGTTTTAATAACTCATTACTAATAACTGATTTATTTTATCTTTGTCATGATGAAGCACATAATATTAGACTAGATATTCTTTAGGATACTAGTATTCAGCTTACAGTGACATTTAAAGGCTTCACTAGGGTAGTTAGGGTAAAGTTAGGGTAATTAGGCAAGTCATTGTATAACAGTGGTTTGTTCTGGAGACAATCCAAAACTAATATTGCTTAAGGGGGCTAATAATATTGACCTTAAAATGGGTTTAAAACAATTAAAACCTGCTTTTATTCTAGCTGAAATAAATCAAATAAGACTTTCTCCAGAAGAAAAAATGTTATAGGAAATACTGAGAGAAATTCCTGAATCTGAGAAACATCACTTGGCAAATATTGGAAAAAGAAAACAAAAATTCACAGGAAGGCGAATCATTCTGATTTTAAGCATATGTGTTTGTGTGTGTGTGTGTTTGGGTGTGTGTTTGTGTGTGTGTTTCAGGTGTTTGATCGTCTGAACTCTGCAGAGATGTTGTGTCTGATGCGAGAGCTGACTGTTGTGGGTTTTCCAGGCGAGTGTTTTGCCGTGTCCAGTGCAGGCGGAGCTGCAAACGGAGGTAAAAACCCTCATGTGTGGATCGGTGGTGGCAGCAGCAGCCAGAAACTGGGCTGTGTGACCGCAGTGGATCTGGAGACTGGCGGTAGTTTGAACCAGGTGCTAAAACATGTCGGAAACTTGCTCATTTATTTCATCAACATTTCTGTGAAGTGCTTTGAAATGTGCATTTTTTTATTCAATGTTTGACGTAATTTTAAATGAAACCTGAGTAGCTCGTCCCACTTAAAAAACACGCTAACGAAATATTAAAGCATATTAGTTATGTGTTAAAACATGCTTACAAAATGCTAAAGCATATTTGTTATGTTAAAACATGCTAACAGAATGCTAAAGTGTATTCATTATCTGTTAAAACATGCTAACAGAATGTTAAAGCATCAGTTATGTGCTAAAACATGTCAACAGAATGCTAAAGCATATTAATTATGTGTTAAAACATGCAAAAAAATATATTAATCATATTCATCATTTTAAAACATGATAGCATATGTGTTAAAACATGCTAAAAAATATTAAGGATATCTATTATATTAAAACATGCTAGCATATGTGTTAAAACATGCTGACAGAATGTTAAAGCATATTAGTTATGTGTTACAACATGCTAACGGAATGTTAGAGCATTAGTTATGTGTTAAAACATGTTAACAGAATGTTAAGGCATTTTGGTTATGTGTTAAAACATGCTAACAGAATGTTAAAGCATTTGTTTTGTGTTAAAACATGTTAACAAAATGTTAAAGCATATTAGTTATGTGTTAAAACATGCTAACAGAATGTTAAATCATTAGTTATGTGTTAGCATGTTTTAACATTTAAAAAAATTTTATGTGCTAAAACATGCTAACAAAATATTAAAGCATATTCATTGTTAAAACATGCTAGCAAAATGTCAAAGCATATGTGTTAAAACATGCTAACAGAATGTTAAAGCATATTAGTTATGTGTTAAAACATGCTAACGGAATGTTGGAGCATTAGTTATGTGTTAAAACATGCTAACAGAATATAAAAGCATTAGTTATGTGTTTAAACATGCTAACAGAATGTTAAAGCATATTATGTGGGGAAAAAACGTGCTAACAAAATATTAAGCATGTTCGTTTTGTCAAAACATGCTAACAGAATGTTAAAGCATTAGTTATGTGTTAAAACATGCTAACAGAATGCCAAAGCATATTCATTATTTCTTAGAACATGCTAACAGAATTGCACACATATTACTTATGGGTTAAAACATGCTAAAGGAATGTTATATTAGCACGTTAAGACTTGCTAAAACATGCTAATTCACACGATCATTGTCTTGTTCTTGTTAGCAAACATCTAAATAAATCTAAATAGAATGTTTCAAACATTAGTTATAAGCAATATCCAAGTGTTAAAAAAAGGCTAGCGCTATATCATGCTAATTCATGCTAGAAATGTGTCACCATCGTAAAGCATGTGCAGTAAATAACATGATAAATTATGATGCTGACACATTTCTTAAGAAAGGCTTTAGATGCTGTTTATAATAGGTTAACAACATCATAATTAATGTTAGCAAAACGCTAAAACATGTTAGCATGGTGTTTTCCTACCTCAAGAAATCTCACCAAGTGTAATTATCAAACTGCACTGGCAGATCATTGACTCTTTTGAATTATTCCTCGTATTGACTTGATGTTGTGCAGTGTACTGTGAGTTATACTGTGTTTCTGGGCTGTTTCAGGAGCTCGACCACAGCCCTATCCTCTGCATTGTGATCATCAGAGCTGCAGACTCGTGCAGTGATTGGTTAGTGGCTGGTTCAGAGTCCGGTTCGCTTTTCATCATGGACACGATTAACGCCAAAGTCCTGCACCGCCTGAAGAGCGTGAAGGACTCGGTGACGTCTCTGTACTTTCACACCGAGCTTCAGCACAGGTCGTTACATCTGCTTGTGACACACGCTTGACTGACGAAGCTTCAAATGATGCTTATTTTTGTTTTCTTCAGATGTCTAAAGAGTTACCTGTTGGTGGGGACAGCAGACGGGACGCTGGTCGTTTATGAAGATTCAGCCCTGAAGGTAGTTCATATATATATATTTTTTTGCAATATGTGTAGTATAACATATAAATCATTTCAATGTGGTGATGTTATTGGCCCATGAACATGTCCTGCTTGTTATCAAACTATTTAATAACTGTAATAAGAGGCAATTCAATCATAACTTAATGTTAAAACAGCTTTCATAACTTTAGTTATCAATACGTGGCTCTTTTTGGATTCTCAAAAGCTCTAGAAACTTAACATGCAAAACAGGAAATATGTTTGGACCACTGTATTTGTTTACATCCCCTTAAAATGGTCTATAAACGAACCACCAACTACCTCCACCTCCACACAGAAACGGCCACTAGCCCAGCCGTGACTCAAACAAGCGATCTTCTTGTCCTGTTTAGCACTGTTACATCATTACATTTTTGGATTGTTTTTTAAAATAAATGAATTAATTTTGTTAGCAAAGACATTAAATACATCAAAAGAGGTAGTGATTATTTAAAGGGGAGCTGTTATGCAAAAAGTCAATATATATATATGGAGTAAAACATGGAGTTATATGGAACTATATGGAGTAAAACATGGAGTTATATGGAGGTATATGGAGTAAAACACGGTGTTATATGGAGTAAAACATGGAGTTATATGGAGTTATATGGAGTAAAACAGAGTTATATGGAGTAAAACACAGAGTTATATGGAGTTATTCGGAGTAAGACAGGGAAATATAGAGCTTTATGGAGTAAAACAGAGTAATATGGAGTTATATGGAGTAAAGCACAGAGTTATATAGAGTAAAACACAGAGGTATGAGGTATATGGAGT
>CAIGQQ010008344.1:573369-594963 GCA_903798035.1 Danio albolineatus
CCACGTTTAAAGTCACTTAAATCCCCTTTCTTCCCCATTCTGATGCTTGGCTTGAACTGCAGCAGATCGTCTCAACCATGTCTACATGCCTAAATGCATTGAGTTGCTGCCATGTTAGAAACTTGCGTTAACGAGCAATTGGACAGGTGTACCTAATAAAGTGGCCGGTGAGTGTATTTTATACATGATTATAAGAATTATAATGGTTATTAAAATGCAGTGCATCTTTGAATGATTGTAAATTAAAAGAGATTTCACTCTTGAAGGCGTTGTTCACCCAAAAATGAACATTCTGTAATTAAATAATTAATAGAAGTCAGAATGTTGTGAGTAATTAATGAAATAAGTCTGATTTTTTGAGTGAACTACCCCTTTAAGAATGTTTAGGGGTGCTAATACTTCTGACCACTTTGTGTTTGAGGAATTATTATTATTAATAACATTATATTTTACACTTTCATCATCATTTTTCATTCATTGCAATGAAAGCTTGAGTTTATGTGAATTCTTTAGCTCATATATACCAAGGGTGCCAATACTTTTGATCGAAAGCATAAGGAAATTTCCTTTATATGACCAGTGATCGTGTGTGTTTTCAGCCGAGGACTCTGTGCTTACGCTCTGGAGCAGCTCTCTTCCTCTGGAGGCTCGAGATCTGATGCGACACTGTGAGCTCCGAGACAAAACCACCCGCAGAATGAGAGAAACGCTCCTTAATTAAACACCACCTCCATACAAAAACATCAGAATTAAACACCGTCGACATCTCGCTGTCAAACCAAACAGCATCAGCCGAATATGTGTGCGCACAAGTATAAATTCCAATGTGTAGCTGAGCGTGGAAAGCTTTAAATAGGACAGGGATCACCAATCTCGGTCCTGGAGGTCCGGTGTCCTGCAGGGTTTAGCTCCAACTTGTCTCAAAACACCTGCCTGGATGTTTCAAGTATACCTAGTGAGCGCTTGATTAGCTTGTTCAGGTGTGTTTGATTAGGGTTGGAGCTAAAATCTGCAGGACACCGGACCTCCAGGAACAAATTTGGTGATCCCTGAAATAGGGGATAGTTCACTCAAAAATCAAAATTACACGCGTTAGAAAACTGGTTGAGCTTCTTTCTTCTGTTAAACATGAAAGAAGATACTTTGAAAAATGCTGAAAACCTGTAACTATTGACTTCTATTTTGTTTCTCATACTATGGAAGTCAATGGTTTCCAGCATTTTTCAAAGTATCACCTTTCGTGTTCAACAGAAAGAAAGAAACTCAAACAGGTTTGGAACCACTTGAGGGAGAGTAAATAGACTAATACAATTATTTTGCTTGTATAAAATGTGCTGAAACGACACAATTCCTTGGAAAACTGAATTATTTTATCATCAATTCATCAATTATCTTATCATCAATTATCTTATCATCAATTTGATAAGTTAACTGAATCTATTTGTGTTAGGACAGCTTGAATGTCTTGTATTTTCATTTACAGTGTAGTGAGTACATGTCATTTTTGGGTGAACTGTCCCTTTAAGAGAGTGTTTCAAAATTCCTCAGAGCAGCTTTAAATGCGACCGCTGGCATGAAAAGGGACCCAATCCATTTCAGCTTCTTCATATAATCAAGGGAAACTTTTACTGTGGTAAATATATCATAAATGTAGCTCATATATCTCAAATGCAGCTGTGATTTGGATCGTATGGATGCTCATATGAGGACTAAACCAAAACAGCACTTCGGTTAGCGTCATTATTTTAGCGTTATTATTTTCTAGTATTTATTTATTGTTGGTGTAAAGCCATAAGAAGAGCAGACGGACGTATAAAATGCGTCTGTAATAAAACATTACAACAGCACAGGCATAAAACAATAGATTTTTTAAAGGAAATCCCATTAATGTACACTAATGGATAATACATTAATGAATAAAACATTGATGCTAGCAATGAGATTGCTAATGAAGGCCTTTATTGAGTCTCTGATCATGCTTATGCATGTGCGTATTGTTTTACAATTCAATTATTTGATGATATGATATATAATATGATGATATTATATGATTTTTGGAGACAATCCATCGCTAAGACTTATAAACCACACTACACAATTTCTGATTTATTTATGACGTCCACAGCGAGCCAGTGATTGAGATTTTTGTTTGTTTATTTTATTAACTTCATGAAGTTAAGCACAACAATTATAACTGGAGCATAAGCCATAGGTTAAAAGCGATGATTATTATTATTTTGGTGACCGTTAAGACCCTTCACTGTTACATTTTTGTGATTTGTGGGAATGTAATTATTATGATTTATATCTGAATGCTGCATGCCAAGTATGTTTTTAATAAAGCTGTCATTTTGTATGATAATTGTATTTTTTTCATAAATATATAACTGTAACGTATATTACGTATTATATGTTATTTTTTTATGTATATGGCGACACGGTGGCGCAGTAGGTAGTGCTGTCGCCTCACAGCAAGAAGGTCGCTGGTTTGAGCCTCGGCTGGGTCAGTTGGCATTTCTGTGTGGAGTTTGCATGTTCTCCCCGTGTTCGTGTGGGTTTCCTCCGGGTGCTTCGGTTTCCCCCACAGTCCAAAGATATGCGGTACAGGTGAATTGGGTAGGCTAAATTGTCCGTAGTGTGAATGAGTGTGTATGGATGTTTCCCAGAGATGGGTTGCAGCTGGAAGGGATTTATTAATCTGGGGTCGCCACAGCGGAATGAACCGCCAACTTATCCAGCATTTTTTTTATGCAGCGGATGCCCTTCCAGCCGCAACCCATCTCTGGGAAACATCCATACACACTCATACACTATGGACAATTTAGCCCACCCAATTCACCTATACCACATGTCTTTGGACTTGTTGGGGAAACCGGAGCACCCGGAGGAAACCCACACAACCACGGGGAGAACATACAAACTCCATACAGAAATGCCAACTGACCCAGCCGAAGCTCGAACCAGCGACCTTTTTGCTGTGAGGCGAACGTGCTACTCACTACGCCACCGTGGCGCCAAGTGTCCACATACACTAACGAAACACAACAGACCATCTAACTGTAGGATTAAGTGTAATAAACTAATTCAGGATCTTAATATTGTCGTACTTGTTTTTAAATAGTTTTGTTGTAAAATATAAAAAACAAATAATAATGTGTCACATTAAAATGAATTACCAAAGTTAATCATTTAAAATGAATATAGTTATATTCTGATTTGAACTACTATCTTTTACTAAACTGTAGCAACTTCTAGTAATGTATTAGCAAAACAAACTACTATAGTATTTAGTGTGGAAAATCGTTAATAAAAAAGGTTATCAGAAAATTAAGCAAATAAATACTGTGAATTCAATCGCTTGAGTAAAATATAGTGTTATACGTTTACTAAATGTAAAGAGGTTTTTATTACATATAAAGGTGTATTATTGCCTATACATTAACTTCCTATTATTTCCTTCATTATAAATGAATCCATTATAAATGAAACATGTCTAATTTAGATCGTTCAGCAAGACCAGCAAACGAGCATCTACTATAGTGACTCTGTCAGAAAAATAATGACTGATCATTAGGGCCACACGGAATCTGCGCGCACAGATTTCCGCAGATTTTTAGCTCATCATTGATTCTGTTTATTTACTGGTGTAAATGTATATTTAATCAGTTTTCAAATTAATTTCAGTAATAATATTGGCTAATATGAAAATATTCATTTGATTTATTTACAATAGTTTTGATACTGTTACAATACAGTACTATTTTCGGTGTTTTAGTAGATATTTTATATGAGGGACATACTTTGTTTACCAAATGAAGTGGATCTAATTGGATTTGCATTGTAAACATTCAATAAAAGTTAAAAAGGTATTACTTTTTATTTCATATATTAAGATTTTAGTTACGACACTTCCAAAATCATTCCGCATAAATCCGCAGATTTTTAACAAAATACTCTGCAGAAATAGCAAAAAATGTCCGCAGATTCCGTCTGACCCTACTGATCATCAATGATGACTAATAGAAAACTGTTCAGTCTATTATATTGAATGGCGATCGGAAACAATGTTCCCCATTCACCCGTCTCCATCACAAAATTTGTGAAACAGTAAACATTATTGTTTATTGTGTACAATATTTATTAACAATATATATAAATATATTGATGGCGATGTCCGATAAGACGTTATTAAAATCCGTTGTAACCATATATGGTTTGCCTAGATTGTGTGCACTAGATTATGTGTGCCTGAAACGTGTGGTTCTGCGGGCCTGCAGCTGGATATTATTGGATAAGTACAGTTCTTGGAGAGTAGGGAGGGTTGTACCAATGATTCGCTCAGCAGTCCCAACTATTTGACGTAGTCTTCGAAGGTCAGATTTGGTAGCTGAGCTAAACCAGACAGTTATTGAAGATTCAATGATGGAGGTGTAGAAGTGTTTCAGAAGCTCCTTTGGGAGGTTGAACTTCCTCAGCTGACGAAGAAAGTACAGCCTTTGTTGAGCTTTTTTCCATTTTATGTGTATATCTATGGTTTATTACTGCCTCATTTAGTTATCGCTGACATTGTCGTGAAGGAAATTTGTGACATGAAATATCTGTCAGTCTTTGCACATAAACATCAGCTTGAAATAACATATTTAAACACACTCTGTACAAAATAGATATAAGAACGGTAAATGTTAATCCAGCTTGCCATACTAGCAGGAAGCGCTGTCCCAAAAGAAAGAGCAATAAAGTTTCCCGCTCGAGCGCCGCCCAGTCGGCATCACGTGACACAAACAGCGGCCTGTACGTCACCGTGACCTGCTCGATGACAGCAGAGGTTACATCACATCACGGAGAGAACAGTCAACCCCCGTCGGACAGCGGACTCTGAAACACCCCATTAAGATCACAACCCGATCCTAAATTTATTAACTGAGAGAAAAAATCCCGCGTCTGAAGAAACTCTTGCTTACGGTGAGTAGAAATGTCCGCCGTTAGTCAGTCATTCACGCACTGCGCATGTGCAGTGGAGCTCTACTGAACTGGCTGTGTGTTAAGTTCATATCTGGAGTTTATGAACAGCAGATAAGAAAATATGTGTGCTTTTAGTTCTTATAATGATTATTTATTACGCCTGACAGCATTTTGGTACTTATTCTGTTTTTTTCTGTGCTGTGGTAAGTTACTGATGTTCGTGTGTCACGTTAAATTGTGAATTTTTGTTATTTTTGTCATCAGATCTGGTTTAAATATGTCCTGCTCATGCAGAACTGCAGTGAGGGTGATTATAAAGTCTGTTCCTAAAGGTGAGTGAGTTATTAAAACTGTTAAACTGCTGCTAATAGGGTTTTTATGTCTCATTTTTTAGCTGTCATTGCTTGTCAGGATAGTTTTTAGGGTGTTTCTGGGAAATTAAGGTGAAGTTGGTTTTATATTCACACTTTTGCACTTATATTTACGATTTCGTACCATAAATTATCACTGTTTAAAAATGAAAACCTACTTTACCTCCAGTTCTGGTAACGTTATTTTATGGTTGATAGGAAAACCAAGACAACTAAAAAACAGCTAATTGCTGACATTTTATAACTATTAAAATATAGTGGTTTGCCAAGCTAAATGTCAAATACTACTAATATTAATACTACAAATTATGTTTTCTCAAAACATTGACATTTGAGCGGTCATTGTCAGGAAGGTTTTAGGGTGTTTTTGGGAAATTGAGGTAAAGTTGGTTTATATTCTCACTTTCGCACTTATATTTACGATTTTTGCCACAAATTGTCACTGTTTAATAATGAAAACCTACTTTACCTCTATTTCTGGCAACGCTATTTTATGGTTGATAGAAAAACCAAACCAAAATTGTAAAAAACAGATAAATGCCGACATTATATGAAAATTCATTAATTCATTCATTCATAGCAGAATGAACCGCCAACTTATCCAGCATATGTTTTACCTAGCAGATGCCCTTCCAGCTACAACCCAACACTGGGAAATATATGAAAATAAAAATTTTAAATATAGTGATTTGCTAAGAGAGTAAATATTACTACTATTAATACTATAAATGTTTTCGTTTTTTTTCCCCAGAAAAATCATATTTGAGCTGTCATTGTTTGTCAGAAATGTTTTTTAGAGTGTTTTTGCGAAATTGAAGAAAAGTTAGTTTTATAATTACACTTTCGCACTTATATTTACAATTTGGTATCACAAATTGTCACTGTTTAAAAATGAAAACCTACTTTACCTCCATTTCTGGCAACGTTATTTTATGGTTGATTGAAAAACCATGACAAAACTTAAATAAAGCTAAAGGCTAACATTATTTGAAAATTCATTCATTCATTTCCTTTTCGGCTTAGTCCCTTTATTAATCAGGGGTCACCACGGTGGAATTAACCGCCAAACTTATCCAGCAAATGTTCCAAGCAGCAGATGCCCTTCCAGTTGCAACTAACACTGGAAAATATATGAAAATTCTGTTTTAAAATATAGTGATTTGCCAAGCTAGAGAGCGAATACTACTAATATTAACACTACACATGTTTTTTCAGAAAAAATCATATTTAAGCTTTGCCAGGAACGTTTTTTATGGTGTTTCTGGGAAATTGAGGTAAAGTTGGTTTTGTATTCATGCTTTTGCACTTGTATTTACAATTTTTGCCACAAATTGTCCCTGTTTAAAAATAAAAACCTACTTTACCTCAATTTCTGGCAACTTTATTTTATGGTCGATTAGAAAAACCATAACGAAACTTATAAAAAACAACTACAACTAAATGCTAACATATGAAAATTCAGTTTTAAAATATAGTGGTTTGCCAAGCTAGACAGCAAATACTACTAATATTGATACTATAAATGATGTTGCAAATACTAGTAATACTTACTAATTCTAGGAAATGTATATAGTTTTTTAAAGTAAATGTAAAGTCTGTTTGGGTATTATGATGTTTTAACATCATTTCACTAAATCTTTAAATAAAATATTTAAAAACTGCTTTAAACTAATAATACATCAAAGTTTTCTTGCTGATAATAATTTAAAAAACACATTGAAATACATAAAAAAATCTAGTTTATTACATAAATCAAACTAAAACAAACTGGTTATGGATGCAAAGCTGAAAGACACAAAGAATAAATAGTATAGTAATTTTGTACATTAATAACACAACCAGTGTGTCAGTGTTAGTGCTGTTTGTTAGGCTCCAGTTTTATTGATTTTGTTATAGCTTATGACCTTTGTCCATGTTTAACATGAAGATTGTAGCATCACTGACAAACAAGTACATGATGTTACAGTGATTTCCTTTTTTTGACGTAATAGTATTATGTAAAAAACATTACTATTGCACACATTTAAGAGTAAATATAAGTAAATAAAGTGCCATTAATAACTTGTCACAAAGCATGATGGTTTATGCAGTGCTTGTAAATATGCAAAAATATATGTGCTTAGTTTTAATATGTGTTATTGAATTAATCATGTTTAATTACTGATTATCAAGAGTGGCGCCACGGTGAAATATCATTATTAAATATGCCATTATTAACTATTGTATATTGTATAAATGGTGCCAGGGTGGCGTAGTGGGTAGCATAGGTTCGAGCATCAGCTGGGTCAGTTGGCATTTCTGTGTGGAGTTTGCATGTTCTGTGTATGGATGTTACCCAGAGATGGGTTGCAGCTGGAAGGGCATCCGGTGTGTAAAGCATATGCTGGATAAGTTGGTGGTTCATTCCGCTGTGGCGACCCCAGATCAATAAAGGGACTTAAGCCGAAAAGAAAATGAATGGATGAATGAATAGTGCCCTTATTTCTCAAAGCGCTTTACACTTAAAAGGTGCAAGGATAGCAGAAAAACAGTTATCCAGGGGTCATACAAAATGATATAAAGATAAAATAAGTATTTTAAATAAAAATAAAAACTGATCAAAAATACACATACACCTCACAAATAGGCAAGTCAAAGTTTTCTGAAGGTAAAGTAAAATAATAACAGCTGTTCGCTTTAAATGTTTCTCTTTTGTTTTCCCAATCATGAAACAAAACCTGAAACATGAATATAGATGTTTATCTGCTGATATATCGGTCCAATCAATCCAAAATTCCTTTATTAACAACCAATTATTTAGTTCTTTGTTTTTTAACCCGACTCCTCTGCTATGTTGTGCAGGTGTGTGTCGCTCTCGTGTTCATGTCTTCAGCCGCTCGCGCTCGGCGTGTGATGAGCTTCATCTTCCTCCAGTCTTGAACGTCAGATGTTTTTCACAGAGCGTCGTGTGTTTCTCCTCTAAAGAGAGTCCACCGAGAGATGGAGACGGCGGAAAGGTGTGTTTATTCTCTCTGATCTGCTTAAATGAGTGCTTGAAGACTTTAGTCTGTGCGTGTTTTGCACAATTCCTCTATCTGTTAAACATCTGTTTAGTTTTTAATGTTTTTTAGACTTTTTATTAACTAACTTAAAGGCACAATATGCAAGATTTTAGAACTAAAACAGTATATGAAGAGTTTGCAAAACGCGATAAACGCCATTTTTTGACATTTGGATTTTATGATTGGAAATCACTGTTCAGATGTTCCCTTATCTATGTGTGAATTGCTGCCATTAACACAATTTAAGAATATTTTAGGCCACTACAAAATGTATTTTTTCACAAAACGCGATATCCACCAGACCAGTTTCTTTACAAAGTGCGATATAACAGTTATATAGCATATAATAATATAGAACAGTATATGCGCGAGCGCAGCATCCCCTGGGAGGAGAGTCACCGCTGGCGAAGTGCTCCGAGTTTGCTCATTGATTTAACGATAATATCAAAACAAAAAAAACATATGAGGATTCAATAGGCTAACTAAAAGCATTTGCCATTTAATTGTTTATACTGTAGGCGAGCTGTCAGTCACAGGCTACGTCTGTCTGTCAGTCAGAGAATCAAAGCTTCAGAGTCGAGATAACCTCATGGATTTTGATGACGGATTGGAGCCGGTCATTCCAGCTGCATAATAATAATAATAATAATAATAACTTATTATTATTATTATAACAGTGAAATAAGTCATTAAATATGACGGGACGAGGCGAGCTTGTGTCCGCGGACTCGGTGCAACAGAAACTGCGCCATCACGGCTCCACCCGCTCTGATCATACAGGTTTGGTTTTTAACAGCGGTGTTCAGGAGCCTCCACTCTTTCTGTAACGAAGTCCTTTATTTAACTAACTTAATCTTACTTCTCTATATTATAACTAATCACAATTAGTCAGAAGCTGTTTAAGAATGGTTGAAACGATAAACATCCTGCAGTTAGTTTGCTCTGCAGCTCAGCCGGTATGTTGTTATCCGACCTTTTCATTCAGGGACTGGCCTGGATTACTGGCACACGCCATAGGCACATTATGTCTAATATGGCATTATGTGTTTGAATATTATGAATATTTACGATCTATTGATAAATTATTGTTAATTTTCCCACTGATGATCCAAAAGATTTCTTCAAATGCCGCAGTGAAGCTGCTTAAAGCCATTGGTGCCCCAGCAAAAAGTTATGT
Organism: Danio albolineatus; assembly: GCA_903798035.1. Taxonomy (NCBI): domain Eukaryota; kingdom Metazoa; phylum Chordata; class Actinopteri; order Cypriniformes; family Danionidae; genus Danio; species Danio albolineatus. The sequence goes on from CAIGQQ010008344.1 coordinate 582,921, forward strand.
TATATTGTGTACGTTCTGGTCAAAACTAACTAACTCAGAATCTTATTATTAATAATCAATCTTTGTATATACTGTTCCATATAGTTTTATTAATTTCAATCAATTTAAGATGTTTGACAATGTTAAGATCAATATGCTGCATTTTGGCATGCTTTTTGACTTATTTATGAACTATTTATGGACATAAAATTCAATAAAAAATATCCTGGATTTGAAGAATATGTGTCCCTGGCCTTCACTGAGCTCCAGTAATAGTTTAACATACAGAAATTGTGAATAAAGTTGACTGTTGATGTCTTCAATAATAATGTTAAATAACCAACATTTCTCAAAATGGATATATCTCGTTTTGCAACGAAACTCTTCATATATAGTCAAACTACGCCTTTGTTTGTTGTGAATACGCGCCCTCTAGTTGAAAAACTGACATGCTGTGCCTTTAAAATTACATTGCTCACCTGCTGATCCTAACCAGCTTTTTATCTCATTTTACGCTTAAGCAGCTAAATAAATGTCAATATTTTGATTAAATGTCCTTATCAATGTTGTAAAATGAACCACACGAAACTGAAAATAGTCTCATCAACCTTTTATCTGTGGTTGACTAAAAACTTGCATGCATATAGCCCATTTACCCTCATTGTAGGAAAAACAAATACTGTGAAATTCAGTGGTTTTCAACATTCTTCAAAATATCTTATATAACAGAAGAAAGAAACGCATAAAGGTTTGGAACCATTTTGAGAGATTAAGTAGTGAGTAAATCTTTCCAAAAAAGTGGTATCAGCTTCGGCTCTCAGTCAAATATCGGTTCATAGGATATCGGGAAAAATCCAATATCTTGAGTTAGTTTATATATGAAGTGTGTTCTGTCCTCCAGAAAGCTGTAGGTGAGTCTGGGAAACGTGCGTCCGGCGCTGGAGGCTCTGGTAAAGGTGGCGGTCAGCTCCGGTGTCCCAAATGTGGAGATCCCTGCACACATGTCGAGACCTTTGTGTGTAAGTGTTGCTTATTTTCTGATACACTTGAATAATGGCCATTTCGATTATTTATTTATTTGTTTGTTTGTTTGTTTGTTTGTTTATTTATTTGTTTGTTTGGTTGTTTATTTGTTTGTTTATTTGTTTATTTATTTATTTATTTATTTATTTATTTATTTGTTTATTTTTAATTGAGTTGTTGCAGCATTTACATTGATAGTGTCATTGTTGGCTCTAAAGGCAGAGCACTTCACTGTAAAGTTAAATCGTTTTAAAGAAAGGTGAAAAATCTAATTTAAAACATACAGAATTATTAGTTTTTTTGTAGTTTAGAAAAATGTTTTTAAAAAATTGTTCCTTCAGCTTAGTCCCTTTATTAATCTGGAGTCGCCACAGCGGAATGAACCACCAACTATTCCAGCATATGTTTTACGTAGCGGATGCCCTTCTAGCTGCAACCCATCTCTGGGAAACATTCATACTTATTCACGCACATACTCTACGGACAATTTAGCCTACCCAATTCTCCTACCCACACCAACACAGGGAGAACATGCAAACTCCACACAGAAATGCTAACTGACCCAGCAAAGGCTCGAACCAGCGACCTTCTTGCTGTGAGGCGAATGTGCTACTCACTGCGCCACGGTGCTGCCCCTAAATCCTAAATATGATTTGAAATGACATGAAAAATTATGCATAAAATGTGTTATAATAAAGTTATTCATTGGACAAGTTCACCTGGACATTTATTTATTTTTTCTGCACAATATAGTTTAATAGTTGCCATTTGACATCAGACTATTACACAACTGTTCACTGTCCTGTGATTTCCAAGAACACGCTAAATGCTGATATTTTTTCACGAACTAAAGCATTGTCTTGTCTTTTCTCCCCTCAGCCTCCACACGGTTTGTCAAATGTGAGAAGTGCCATCATTTCTTCGTGGTTCTGTCCGAAACCGACTCCAAAAAGGGCCTGAGTAAGGAGACGGAGAGTTCAGAACATGTTAAATTTGCTTTAGCTCAGAAACCTCCTCCACCGCCCAAAAAGGTACAGCTGCACCAAACCAGACATTAAGTTAGTATTAAAGAAACGGTACAGCCAAAACTGAAGATTCTGTCATTATTCACCCTCCATTGATGTGCTTTAAACCTTTGAGTTTTTCTTCTGTCGAAAACAAACAAAATAAATATCTTAAAGGGCCACGAAACCCCCAGTCTCAGCGGCGTGTTTTCACACCTCTAGTTTGGAAAAGCTCAGGAAAGTGGGTGTGTCCAGCTCTGTTTAGGTAGGAGTGTCGGGGGTGGGAAAGAGGGAAGGTTTTGCATATAAATGGGAGTTTCTATTTGTGCACTCGCTGACTTTCAAACAAACACACAGACGCGGGGGAGAAAGACAGTGACTGTGTTTACATGGATGTCAGTAATCTAATTATTTGCCAAATTATTAATTTGTCGACTTTAACTGCAGTTTGGCACGTTCACATTTATACAGGAACATTTCCTGCGTGTCCCCTGTGACAAACGAGATATTAAATGTGAGTAACTGCTGAAGGAGTGCAGATTTAATGGAGTATTTGAAACGCACTGCGTATTTCAGGAAATAAACAATCCTCCGCATTTCTTGGTAACTAGATGCACTCGGTAGGCAGCGTCAGAAAGCCCTGTGTGTATAGACTATTCTGTCAAAAAATGCGGCGAAAATTCTACACGACAGTAATCGTTTGATTTAAGATGTTTACACTTTACACGGATCTTTCAGTCTATAATACTGTAGTGATATTAACGTGCTGTAAACTCAGTAACAGCTCTAATCATTTTGACTAATGTCTGTCTTTAAACACTGAGAGTACTATTGACAAAACAAACTAACTTTGCCATCTTAATAAACAAACAAACAAACAAACACCACTAATCGATCACTTACCAATCAGGTGACAATGAACACCAACTGGAGCTGTGTATTTTTTAAAAGGAGACGAGCGGCAAATCGGGATTTCACCATTTCCAGATGCGGAAAGCTCTCGGGTAAAAATGTTTCTTATAAACGTTTTTCCGTCGCGTGCGCAGTAATCCACCGTGAGTCCAGCTGCGCTCTCATAGCGAGGAAATGAAAGCAAAACCTTTGTTGGAGCACATTTATAAACTCAACACTGAAGACCTGCGTCTCCAAACAATCCTTATTCTTCCACTTGTTTTGGCAACCTGGCGTCGCTCTGCTGTCTAAAAACTGTAACAGCTACATTCTTCGACGCTTTTAATGAAGTAGTGATGCATATTAATGAAGTAGTGCACGCTGATTGAGTTGAACAACGTCCTTGTCATGACTTAATGCCGCACGCTCAGTGACGTCAGGATGTACTTGCTGGGACAGACGTCCACTCCACACGCTGGAATACACGCATGGATCTCATCAGCGTGACGCAGCTTCAAACATTAGTTTCAAACCGGAAGAACGAATTTGCTGGAAATAACGCAAAAACAACCAGTTTTCACTTTTTAGTCAATTATATGTGTCCTAATAGTGTTTATAGCAGCGTGGGACACATATATGACTGTCAACAGCTCAACACATGTGTTTTGGTGTTTCATGGCCCTTTAAAGATTGCTGGCTCCATTTAAATAATTATTGTCATTTAAAATAAAGTCTCTTTCTCTCTCTCTCTCTCTCTCTCTCTCTCTCTCTCCAGATTTATGCCTACCTCGACAAATTTGTTGTTGGCCAATCATACGCCAAGAAAGTGCTGTCAGTGGCCGTCTATAATCATTATAAGCGGATCTACAACAACCTCCCCGCAGCCGGCCGACAGCAGGCCGAATCCGAGAAGCAGAGCTCGCTTTCTCCCAGAGGTCTGTAGGCCACTAGTATTTTCACCAAAAAAAAGGTTTAAAGCCGGTTGGTTTCTGAAGCATGTCAGTTTGCAATATCAATTTACATTTCCGAACATTATTTTTGTCATTAATTATTATAAAACAAGCTCTTGTTTTGGATGTGGTATATATATTCATGCCCCCATATTGACATGCTATTAAAAAAAAGGACAGATTTGTTTTAAAATGTTTCAGAGAATTTTTTTTCTACCTCCCAAATATTATCAAATGTTCTTACAATTAAAAATATACATTTTTGGATGTGAATGTTAATTTAAATGTATAATTTAAATACAAGTTAAAACTGTTTTTGCTGCCTAATTTTTTGGGGGAAACCATAATGTTTTTAGCAATCTTTGAAGAAGCTACAATAATTTAAAGTTATTCAATTCAATAAACTTTTTAACATCCTAAAAACATCCTTCTGACTTTAACGTAATGACATATGACAGATAAAGACTGAAAATTGTAGATAAAATAAATCTGTCCTTTAATATTAATCTGCCTAAATGTGTGTCCACACTGAGTTTTCTCTTACTGTAAGCCTTACGCAACTGATGGTGTATTTTTACATGCGGTGATGAGAGTCGGTTTACTGTCCTTCTGTCCCCAGAGTTGGAGATCAGAAGACGGGAAGATGAATACAGGTTTACAAGTAAGTGTTTTGTGCTTTTCAGAGGGCTCGGATTTCCCTCTTATATTTTTGTTTCATTTATTTGTTTGTTTGTTTGTTTGTGTATTTATTTATTATAGTTTTATTTTTATTGATTTATTATTTGTTTTTTATTTATTATTTTATTGCTATTTATTTGTTTATTTATAAAGAAAATTATTTATTAGTTTTTTTGTTGTTTTATTTTATTTTAGATAATTAATTGTTTATTTGTTTGATTTGATTTGATTATTTTTATTTATAATTTTCTGTTTGTTTGTTTATTATTAGTTTATTTTTATTTAGATTTTTTAAAATTAATTAATTAGTTTATTTATTCATTTATTAGCATTTTATTATTTATTATTATTTTATTTTTATGTATTTATTATTATTACTATTATTTATTATTTGTTTATTCATTTGTTATTATTTTATTTTATTTTTTTAATTAATTCATTAGTTCATTTATTTATTTATTATTGTTTTATTATTTATTTTTAATTATGATTGAATTGTTTTCATTTTATATATATATATATATATATATATATATATATATATATCTTATCTTGACCTTATTTTGTTTTATTACAACTCGACCCTGTGTTTTACATGTACACAGACACACACGCGCACATGCACACATGTTTGTTTTTGTGAAAAGTGCGTACACTACATAGGTTTCAATTCGTTTTATACTGTCCAAACTATATATTGTATTGTCCTCAACCCACCCCTAAACCCAACCATCACAGGAGACTTTTGAGAAATGAGGACGTCACCAATGTCCTCGTATTTCACCTCCTTTTTGTAATACCCGTGTCATACTTGTGTCATTATACAGATTTGTGTCCTGACATGTCACAAAAACACGTACACACACACACACAATTTAAGGCAAAATTATTTCCTAAGTGGCTTTTAATGGAGAGAAGGATTGTATCAACACATTTTTATCATCACATTTTTCGTTACTAGTGTCTAATAACAATTTCTTTTATCTTTCCGATGATGACAGCACATATTTTATCACTAGTAATTATCAAACATTTTAATATTTATCTTAAAGTGCAATTGAAAGACTAAATTAAGGTAATGTTGTTTCAGCGTAAAACAATGTAGACAATCAGAAATAAAAGTCTAAAGGGGGCTAATAATATTGACCTTAAAAAATGATTTAAAATAAAATCTGCATTTATTTAATAAGACTTTCTCCAAAATAAGAAAGTATTATAGTAAATACTGTGAAAAGCTCCGTCCTCTGTTGAACCGTCACCTGGGAAATCTTTGTAAGAGAATATAAATGTGACTTTAGGGCGAGTGATTTTTGCCCTCAGCTGTGAATTTCAGCTCTCTGCAGTTGCTTGCCATCGGGTTCATCAAGTTGTGTAAAGTGTCACAATGACCCAGATTCTGCGTGTGCTCAAATGTCCATTCAGACTTCACACTGGGCCTCCTGTTATTAATAGTCAGAGGCCGGTCGCTCTGGATCATACTGGACGCACAAACTGGGCCACTGATGATGTAATCACACTTTGCGTAACACACTTTGAGTAAACTCTTTAAATGTGCAGTCATAAATACCGAATAGGCCAATTTTACAGGTTTGAGATGTTTTTTTTGGTTTAAGGTGAAACTTGTTTTCATGCACTTACTAATTTTGAGGTTTTGATTGATTTTATATTTACTCAGAAGCTCATGATCTGATATATAATATATGTTTTACATGTCATTCATTCATTTTTCTTCAGCGTAGCCTCTTATTTATCAGAGGACGCCACAGCGGAATGAACCGCCAACTATTCCTGCTTATGTTTTACCCAGCGGATGCCCTTCCAGCCACAATCTAGTACTGGGAAACACCCATACACACTCATTCACACAGACACGGCCAATTCAGTTCATCCAACTCACTCATGTGTTTGGACTGGGAGGAAACACCCAGACCAGTGGTTCTCAAGCTTTTTTCTCCAAGTACCACCTCAGAAATAAAATGGTCTCTCCAAGTACCACCATAATAATCGGTATTGAAGTACAGTAGCATAGTAGGCCTGATTAAGCAGCGGCAGCTCTGCACAGTTCAAAAACAAGCCAGATTAATTCTTCTTATTAACAATGTTTATTATTGTCAGCCACTTCAATAAAAGGTTTAGCCTATTAAAATCAATTTACTGATCACATTGGTGTTATCGTACGCGTCAAAGGGTTAAAAGTGTTCTTTTTTTTTACTCTAATTATTCAGCAATTCCTCTGCGTACCACTAGAAGGAAGCTTGTGTACCACTAGTGGTGCATGTACCACAGTTTGAGAACCACTGACCTAAAGCAAACCCACGCCAACACAGGCAGAACAACTCCAACTCCACTCCACACAGAAATGCCAACTGACCTAGCTGGGACTCAAACCAGCGACTTTCTTGCGCTTATTTACATTATAATTTTTTTTTTCACATTCTTCAGGAAATCTGTATTTATTCACTAAAATATAAGTTTAACGTTAAATTCACAGAAATATAAATGCTTATTTGGTTGTTTTTGGATGTAATTCCTGAAAATAGAGTCTCATGTTTAATCTCTTGTCGGCGTTCATCCCTTGTCTTAGAGATTTTTCCAAATGTTGTTATAGCAAACACGCCCATAAACCATCAAGACCACGCCCCTTTTGAGCATCTCCACCATCAGACACGCCCCTCAATGCTGATTGGCTGTGAGTGTTTTTGCTTTGTGCACATTTAAAAGGTTGATCATTTGGATTGGATTCACACACCACATGAAAATATATGACAGGATTATTATGAGTGACTTTTAACTGGTGAATAGCTTGTTATTTCCTGCCTTATATTAGAGCCCTGCATTTGAGCCCGAGCCCGTCGGGGCCCGACTTTTTTGTGCCCCTCGGGCCGGGCTTCGGGCCTATTTTCACGTCTTAGCTAGCGCGCATATCGGGCTTCGGGCCTGCTCCATAAACAACCTTCAAAAAAAGTTTAATGACATCTAATGCGCGCCGTCCAGAAGCGCCAGTGGTGCCTTGCCTATAGAGATTTCTAACCACGTGAAACTGTTTCTGCTAGAAAAAATATATATATTAAAAACGAATTTCGTATAGTTTGTCTATAGTCTAATAAGTTTTGTTGGTCAGTTATTTTCTAAATAAAATTGAAGAACGAATAACATCTGAGGTGAAGTGCTTAAAAAAAAAAAAACTCCGCTAATGCGTCTACAATGCCAAAACACAAACTGGATTGTTAACTGGTCAGATTTATATTAAATTATTATTTATTGAAAAAAAAAATTGACGTGTCTATTTTGTGTCTGACATATTAAATATTGCATTTTAAAATACTGATTTGTTTACAGAACAAATCAAAGCATACAGAACATAACAGAGCATCTTCACGCACCTGCAGTGTTTCCAACAGCATAGAAATAAATAAACTAAACTAATAGAATAAACTAAATAAAAAGAATAAAATAGATCGTTCTGTCCTAGTTATTTTTCATTTAAATAATATTTAGATTACAAAACGAAAACACCGACTGAATCCTTTTTAAGAAGCGGCATCTGCTGTTTGTCCAATCATGTTCTTTTCTTCCATAAAATAAAAATATCAGGCTACCTCGAATCGATCGCATTAAATATGCATTTAATTAATGCTCTGCTGTTAATATTATATTACAAAACCCCTGTCAACAGTTTTAACATAAGTCATTAGTTTAAAGATTATGTCTTATGATTATGACTTCTTCTTTCCTCCGTCTCACTCGCGGTTCATGTAGGCAGGCTATTGTAAAAATGTATATTATATAAGAACTATTAATAACTGTAATTTTCTAAATGGAAAAAAGTTGGTTTGTTAGTTGTACACTAATTTATTAAAACTATAGCCTATTTGTTGAGTTTATGAGCAGATCCAGGACGGAGGCGGTCAGCATCAGCGCAGGTTTGGCAACTCATTTGTGTCAATCTGCAATATTCTTTGCTTCTTTGGCAAACGTGTTGTCGGCACGTGTTACCGTCCCGCGAATTAACAAATATGTTTGCACATCAGGGGCTGATCACTCCGAGCGCACCTGTCCGTTCCAAAAGCGCGACGCGCACCGTATACTGCCTTTATGTTGAGAAGAGGAAAAGAAGCGCGGTGCGCTTTTCATACAGCTCTAGATAACTTAAAACAGCCACCACAGGTCTCTCCTCCATCATCAAAGGTTTTCCGTAAAAAAAAAAAAAAAAAAAAAAAACTCCAATAATTTCTCTAAATCATTCTGATAAAAAAGGAAACGAAAAATATCAGTTTTCAATTAAATACAAATCTGGTCTATTTTAATGGCTGCATAGGCTAAGATGTTTGGCGGGGGAAAAAACGGGCTTCGGGCTGGACTCGGGCCGAAAATTTTGATAATCTGTCCGACACGGGCCGGGCTTCAGCCTGTGCGTCTCGGGCCAGGGTCGGGCTCGGGCTTAGATTTAAGGCCCGTGCAGGGCTCTACCTTATATACTTTGTAAAACGTCTGAAAGTAGCATAAAGGAAAAAGAAATCACTTTAATAAGAGGATTAAATACAGTTGTGTGTGAATAAAACTAACTTATAATGATTGAATTGTATTAATTGTATTATTTATAATCATACTTGATCAAAAAAGTTTGCAGAAACACTTTGATTGACATTCTCCCTTTGTATGATGTCATCAGAGGGGGGAAAGCCCCGCCCACTAGTGACCATCTCTCCCTCATTAGCATAGGAAGCTAGTCTTGTTGTTGAATCTGCCACTATGCGCGACACGCGGGCATCTGTAGCTCCGCCCTCTTCTGAAAAAGAGCACAATCTCATTAGCATTTAAAGCGACTGTCACCAAAACACCACAGTTATGATTAAAGCCTAAAAGGGTCAGCTTCAGAGAGTTATTAAACATTATCTGTGTGGTATTTTGAGCGCAAACTTTAAAGATCAAACACACACACGCACACACACACACACACACACACTCTCTCTAGGGACATCAGACACTTGTTTAATAATTATCTTGTATAATGGGGCATGATGGGTCACCCTTAAGCAAAGCAAAACTCACATCTGTGTTTGGTTATTTGGTATTGTCAGAACATTTGAGCCCACAGGCTATCCGGATGCAGTGAGCTTCGACAGCGACATTCCTGTGGAGTCGCGTTTCTCTCTGCTGTGTCGAAATAAAGAACATATGATGGTCTGATGATTGAGAACTGAAGGGTTTGTTTTGTTTTTCAGAGCTGCTTCAGATCGCTGGGATCAGTCCCCATGGCAACGCTCTGGGCGCTTCCGTTCAGCAGCAGACCAATCAGCAGGCGCAGCAGGACAAAAGGGGCGGGGATGTGCTCGACTCCACCCACACCGATATTAAACTGGAGAAGAGCAACATTGTGTTGCTGGGACCTACTGGATCAGGTCAGTGCTGGTTTTATTCATTAACTCGTTTATTTTCTTTTCGGCTCAGTCCCTTTATTAAACAGGGGGCGCCACAGCGGAATGAACCGCCAACTTATCCAGCATATGTTTTACGTGGCGGATGCCCTTTCAGCTGCAACCCATCACTGGGAAAGCTGGATTTATTTAGGTTTTAATCATTTATAGCACCAACAATTTGTAAAAAAAACATTTGGTGCAAAGCCTCCTAAAGCAATGAGGATTTTTGATTTTATATTTGCAGAAATACATTCACCGGCCAGTTTATTAGGTACACCTGTCCAACTGCTTGTTAACGCAAATTTCTAATCAGCCAATCACATGGCAGCAGCTCAATGCATTTAGGCATGTAGACATGGTCGAGACGATGTGCTGCAATTCAAACCGAGCATCAGAATGGGGAAGAAAGGGGATTTAAGTGACTTTGAACGTGGCATGGTTGTTGGTGCCAGACGGGCTGGTCTGAGTATTTCAGAAACTGCTGATCTACTGGGATTTTCACGCACAACCATCTCTAGGGTTTACAGAGATTGGTCCGAACAAGAGGAAATATCCAGCGAGCGACAGTTCTGTGGGCGCAGATGCCTTGTTGATGCCGGAGGTCAGAGGAGAATGGCCCGACTGGTTCCAGCTGATAGAAAGGCAACAGTAACTCAAATAAGCACTCGTTACAACCGAGGTCTGCAGAAACACGGCCAACCTTGAGGCGGATGGGCTACAGCAGCAGAAGACCACACCGGGTGCCGCTCCTGTCAGCTAAGAACAGGAAACTGAGGCTACAATTCACACAGGCTCACCAACACTGGACAACAGAAGATTGGAGAAACATATGAGTGTCAATGCCACAGCCTACCTGAGTATTTGCTGACCATGTCCATCCCTTTATGACCATCTTCTGATGGCTACTTCCAGCAGGATAACGCACCATGTCATAAAGCGTGAATCATCTCAGACTGGTTTCTTGAACATGACAATGAGTTCACTGTACTCAAATGTCCTCCACAGTCACCAGTTCTCAATCCAATAGAGCACCTTTGGGATGTGGTGGAATGGGAGATTCTCATCATGCATCAAATCTGCTGCAACTGCGTGATGCTATCATGGAGCAAAATCTCTGAGGAATATTTGCGGTACTCGTAAGGTGTACCTAATAAAGTGGCCGATGAGTGTATATGGGGTGTTTATTGTGTTTTATTTTATTATATATTTTTTTATCTTACGAATTGTTAAAATAGGAATATCTTGATATTTTTGATACTTTTTGAGTCCAACTTAATGCTGTGTATACATTTCAATAAACACTCATTTTTAAAGAAAAACATAAATTATTAATCAAGTGTCATACTTGGGCCTGTCACGATATCTATATTTTGTTGTACAACATATTGCACCAAAATATATCGCAATAAATGATATTATTGTCATTTTAAGACCACCTTGTGCCACTCATTATATAATGCCAAGCCTAGTCATACTCTAATCGTAATACAAGAAAACCACAAAACTTAAATTGTCAGCAAAAGAAAAACATATGCTTATTTTGTATTAAAAATTCTAATAAATGTTTTTAGTTTTTAGATTTTTGGTTTAAAAAATTATGATCATAATGATAATATAAACTTATGATGATCTTTAGTAATTTAGTTGTTTCTCATGCTGTTGATCCTGGCGTGATATTGTTGACACTGATGCGCTGCAGGTAAAACTCTCCTGGCTCAGACTCTGGCGAAATGCTTAGACGTTCCGTTCGCCATCTGCGACTGCACCACCCTCACCCAGGCCGGATACGTGGGCGAAGACATCGAGTCTGTAATCGCCAAACTCCTGCAGGACGCAAACTACTCTGTGGAGAAAGCCCAGCAAGGTCAGACACTCGCACACTATACACACACACACACACACACTTGTATATTAATATTAACGTTATTTCATTTAAGCGAAATTTTCATATTAACGTTATTTCATTTAAGCGAGATATTAATATTAAAGTTATTTCATTTAAGCGAGATATTAATATTAACGTTATTTCATTTAAGCGAGATATTAATATTAACGTTATTTCATTTAAGCGAGATATTAATATTAACGTTATTTCATT
>CAIGQQ010008344.1:600734-614146 GCA_903798035.1 Danio albolineatus
TACTTTTCATCATATATATATATATATATATACATATACATACAATTGAAGTCAGAATTATTAGCCCCCCCTTTGAATTGTTTTTTCTTTTTTAAATATTTCTGAAATGATGTTTAACAGATTCAGAAAATTTTCACAGTATGTCTGATAATATTTTTTTCTTCTTAAGAAAATCTTATTTGTTTTATTTCAGCTAGAATAAAATAAGTTTTTAATGTTTTTAAAACCATTATAAGGTCAATATTATTAGCCCCCTAAAGCATTATATATGGTTTTGATTGTCTACAGAACAAACCATCATTAATGATTTGCCTAATTACCCTAACTTGCAAATTACCTAGTTAAGCCTTTTAATATCTAGTCAAATATTATGTACTGTCATCATGGCAAAGACTATATATATAAAATAATAATAATATAATATATATATATATATATATATATATATATATATATATATAGTATATGCATGTGTGTATTTATATATTCATAATAAAATATACACAGTACACACACAAATATTATGTTAAACTTTTATTTTGGATGTGATTATATATATATACAGTATGTCACAAAAGTGAGTACACCCCTCACATTTCTGCAAATATTTATTTATATCTTTTCATAGGACAACACTGCAGAAATGACTCTTTGACATAATGAAAAGTAGTCCGTGTAAAGTTCGTTTAGCAGTGTAACTTTAGTGTCCCCTTAAAATAACTAAAAATACAGCCAATAATAGCTGAACCAAGATTATTATTCTTGTTGACATCTTGAAGTGAAAACACAGACTGAACTTGAAGCCACGGGTGACTTGGTCCGATAAACTCATTGCACAGACAGCGTCACTGTCCTTCTCGGAACCACAGATGGCCGTGGCGTGATCGCAGAATAAACTTGATCGTCTTCCTCGACTCCAGCCATCATTCCAACATAGGCACGCACACTCAAACCAAAAGCGGGAGACGCGTCTTTATAGCAACCTCTCGCGACACAACCTCTCCAATGCTGTGCCTAGCGATATATGCAAACAAGTCATATAAATTATATTTATTATCATTTGACAGTAACGGAGGAACGCCACCAGATGTAGCTGCGTAAGAGTAATGATTTTTCTCTAATAATTAACTTAAGTAAGAGTACACATTTTTAATATACTCAAAAAGTACACTTTACCCAACAATTTTACTCAAGTTAATGGAACTCGTTACTACCCACCTCTGTTAGTTAGCTCCAGAGCCACCTATATTTTGTCATTCTGATCAAGGTAAGTTTCAAGAAGGCATGATTATATGCTGTCATGGTTTTGCAGTCAAAAAGTGTCATTATAATGCAAGTCAATGGGGCAAAATCAGCCCCGAACATAATGAAAGGGGAGTCAATTCGAACAGTACACAACGGTTCATTTATTAGCCATATGAGTAAAGGCTTTCCATGTTTTGTCATTACACACTAGTGCATTGAATTGATGATTTGTTTGCATACCTTAAATAATCCCAAATCCAAGGAGCGTGTGTATATTATTTATATTAAAGCTAAACGCTGAATGACAATAGTCCTTAAGGAGCAGGATCAGGATTGTACATCTCTGAAGATCAACAACTTGCATTGCGATGTCTTAAACTTGAATCTTGTTCATAATGTTTGTTAGGCCTCTAGTAGATTTATCTTACGTGTGAATGTGTTCCAGTGTGAGCTAAATGTAACCTCGGATGCATTAAGGGCGATCGCACGTTTGGCTCTGGAACGAAAGACAGGAGCCAGAGGTCTCCGCTCAATCATGGTAAATGCTCATTCATCTAGATATGAATCCTATAAGTTCTTTTAATGTGTCTCTGACGTTATGATATCTGGTTCTTCAGGAGAAGCTCTTGCTAGAGCCGATGTTTGAGGTGCCTCAGTCTGATATCATTGCTGTGGAACTTAACAAGGACGTGGTCCAGGGCAAGTGTGAACCACGCTACGTTAGGTACTGCCAACTTTTAGACATTCATACCCATACATTTGGTATTAAAGGAATACCTCACCCAGATGTCCATCTCAATGTTTCTGAAAAGCAGCTCAGATAATAACCTGCTGGATTACTTTTAGGTCTTCAGAGCTACTTTGTAGATCTTTAAGATTTGTTTATACACATTTAGCTTGAGGAGCAAGGGTATTGTAAAAAGGTAACAGAACTGTGACTCATTGGTGGTGTTTATACACTACCTGACAAAAGCCTTGTCGTCAATCCCAGTTGTAAGAGCAACAAATAATAACTTGTGATTGAGTTGATCATTTGGAAAAGTGTCAGAAGGTCGATTTTACTGATGAATCGTCTGTTGAACTGCAGTGCAATCATCACAAATACTGCAGAACCCACATGGAGCCACGATTCTCACAGAAATCAGTCAAGTTTGGTGAAGGAACAATCATGGTTTGGGTTTACATTCAGTATGGGGGCGTGCGAGAGATCTGCAGAGTGTCTGCAACATCAACAGCTTGAGGTATCGAGACATTTGTGCTGCCCATTACATTACAAACCACAGGAGAGGGCAGATTCTCCAGCAGGATAGCGCTCCTTCTCATACTTCAGCCTCCACATCAAAGCTCCTGAAAGCAGAGAAGGTCAAGCTGCTCCAGGATTGGCCAGCCCAGTTACCAGAAATGAACTTTATTGAGCATGTCTGGGGTAAGATGAAGGAGGAGGCGTTCAAGATGAATCCACAGACTCTCTATGAACTCTGGGAGTCCTGAACGCTTTCTCTGCCGTTCCAGATGACTTTATTAATGCGTTATTGGAGTCATTGCAGAGATGTGTGGATGCAGTCCTCCAAGCTCATGGGAGTCATGCAAAATATTCATTCTGTCTCCACTGCAGCAGGACTTTATATTCTATACTGGACATTATTGAAGGTTCAGTGACGAGACTTTAGTCTAAGCAGAGTCAGACCGCACTGTCCTCATTACATCAGTCAACACCAAGACATGATTATCTTTTATTGTGGTAAAATAAGCGTAATCTAGAGGCCTTCGCCTTTCTTTTAAGCCACTTCTGATCCCAAATGATCAATAAGAAGTCAAGTTTTTATTTATCCTTCCTAAAACTAAGATAGGCGACAAGACTTTTGTCAGGTAGTGTATATATGAGAAAGAGAAGGAGGTCAAGAATCAAACCTTGAGGTATCCTGATTACTGGATAATGTGACCTTTGTGCTCGTTGCTTTCATAAAAATCTGAAAAGTTTGACTTTTTTTAAACCATCAATGAGTTTAATGATAATATTATATTTTGAATATGCTAATTTTCTGATCCGTGCATAATCGTTTTTTTGTAACAGGAATATTTTTCTCAGACGTTCTCAATGTTCCTGGAAACAAAACAAATATAAACCACTGTTCTGAATCTGATAATTCACAGTTTCACAATAACAAATGATCCAGCAGAATTGTATTTTTTCCCACCCAGACATCCTTTACAACGAAACAGAGAAATCTGAACCTGTTATAGTGAAAGAATCATTAATTTCTTGTTCATTCATGTCTTCATTGACTTGTCTTAAGTAGGTTGAGTAAACATTCATCCAAGATGTGAGATGCTGCCAAGCTTTTAGGGTTGTCAAAATGAATCATTTCTACGGTGCATCAAGAGAATGTTGATATCAGTTTAGTAACAAAATAGTAAATAATAAAAATAAATACTTTTTTTTTTTTTAAAGAGAAGTCAAAAAGGAGAAATGGACCAAAAACTAAACCTTGAGGTACCCCAAGGCTAGCTGATTTAAGTAATCCTCACTTTCGAGAACCTCAAAAGATTGACTTGTAAAGTAGGATACAAAACCACAATGAAGAGCAGTTCTTGTGAGAGAGAATGATGAACAGAGGAATATGATCACAACCAAATAATAACAGTGCAGATCTGTATTATTTGCATTGAAACGTTCCTGGAAACAAAACAACTTACAATCCTGAGCATGTTCCTGTTCTTGATCTCTCTTTGTAGACCTCCAACCTTACCAAGGCCGAGTTAGAGCTTATTCAGGAATATATCAGTGAATTTAGATTTCTTCATACAGATTAAAGTCGAAAGGCAACTTTAGGATGTGATTTAAAAAGGTCAGACAACTGTCCCCGCAATACTACGAATATCACAAAAAGAGAACTGAACCTTGGGTTATGCCAATAGCTCGCTCATGAACCGGGTGGTACTCTCTACCAAAAAAAACCCTCAAATGATCAAACTTTGATGTAGTGCACGTATAAGAAGAGAGTATTTCCCATGATGCCCAATGATGAGTAGGATAGACAGAAGACTGCTTCATAAAAACAACAGATCTTTGCCTTGAATGGGAATTTTTTCACATGAAGTTCCTGGAAAGAAGAACAGAAATGATCCAACCACCTACTAAACTGGAGCAGACGTGACAGGGCCTCTGAACAATCTATAATTAGTGATTGTGTGAAACTGTTTGGTTCCCTAAAGTAAAAACCCACCACAGGGACTAATGATTTTCGAGCCTGGAGCCCCAAATAAACCTTGATCCTTGTGTATTTTTGTGTGATCCAGAGCTCATCCCAAAGAAACAGAGGAAGAGTTTGAAGAGGACAACTGGCCAAGACATGCCGATGCCGCCAATAACTGAACGCAATACAACAAAATGCCATCAATACGGAGTCGTTCCAGCCGGACCTAAACAGACAGCAGTGTTTGTAGATTTATTTTTTAAACGACAGCTCGATGAACAACTGTTTTAGCATTTAATAACTAAAGCAGAGAGATATGAACGTGTTATTAAAACAGATACACTAACATAGTGGAGCCTATTCTCAATCTCTGGTGATTGATAATATTTCTATCTGTCTGAAGATAATACAAATATACTTATAAAGACGCTTGTTATTATTCTTGCTTTTCGGTTGGTGTGTGAAACGTATACGGGAAGAGTCCAAGATTATGTGAATTTTCATAATGTTGATTTTTTTAGTCATTTTGGTGCATAATACACCTACAGTACGACATGAATCCGCTTTTTCAGCAGGACAAACTCTAGCACACTAATATCACACTCGTGTGTGGTATTTCCTCTGTTTTAACCAAAACGTTCAATTCTACAGCACAGGCCTCTGTGTGTATAGTGTTACAGACATCTAGTTTATAGGATTTACTGTTTTGGTAACTGTTAACTTAAGAACTGAACAAAAACAATGTGAAAATAAATCTGGACACATTTTCGATGCAGTCTGATATGGTCTTTGTTGTTTTCTATTTCTTTTTTAGTGTATTTATCACACTCAAGTCCAATTTTGGTTTGCTTTACTTGCAATTCAGAAGACAGTACTGTCATTTTAAAGATTAGTCTGGTTTCTCTTTTGCTTTTTATTTTCTTCTGACTGGCATTTACAGTGTTTCCCCTCATTTAAAACAGAAACGATCATTTAAAAAACAAATTATAACATGATGAAGATCCAAATAACTCAGAAAAATTCCCTAAAAAGCAACAAAGTCCCAAAGTATGTTGTGTATAAGGCTCATGTTGTTGTGCTCCCCTTGGTGGCAGCATTGAGCTACAGTACATAACAGTTAATCATTAACACTATTATTATTATTATTACTACATAGAGCTTAATAGAGATAAAATGTGAAATTATATATTTGACACAGGCATGAAATTGACAATGTTTTGCATAATCAGATACAGAAATGTGATTAATCAGAGCGATTAAAAGTGACATTGTGTTATCGGGGTGATTAAACCATGCTGCACGTCCCAAATCAATGCCTTTAAAATACACAAATACACAATATAACGATGGAGTTAGCCTTTAAACTGTTTTGCAAAACAGTATAAAACAAGAAACCCAACGTGAGGCTATTTATTCAGTGATGGGACACATGATGAGTTAACCCTTTACATTTCCTGGATGATGAAGCATATCGTACACAATCACTACGAGTATTAATAAGCCATTCAATGCGGCATGTTAAGTGCATCTCTCTCTCTCAAAAAAAGCATTTTAAAAAATTATACATTGTTATTATACACCGTGTTCATTGTTGAATATTAAAGTCCATTAGGCACATTGAAAATCAAAAGCTGAAGTTGCAATAGTAGTATAGAAGTAGTAGTAGAAATGGTCACTTTACTGTAAATTAAGGCGCCTTTGTCACAGTGTAAACTACTGAGTAATAATAATGAACTACATATACTCACTATATGGGTAGGATGATGGTTAATTATGCATAATTAAATATAGTTGCTATAGTAAGTACATGGACCACGTGTAACCTTCAAACCCAAGTGTCACCGTGACCAGTTGCAGTAATAAAGCATACAAGTATGCAATGTTTGATCTTCTTGTCCAAGGTAAATCACCCAAATAACATACATTTCATATCCCTGAGATTACGTTTGAGATTATCTGTGAATATTGCTATTATAGGTAGGATCTACTGTGTCCGGAGTGTCAGTGATGATACTGCCGTCTCTCCATAGTCACCCTCCTCAGGACCTCTCCGCTGAACTGGTAGGTGAGTTTCTTCTTGACCTTTTTGACCTCGCCGGTCTTGCCGTAGTTGCGCAGGGCTCTGGCCATCTTCTGGTAGGTCATTCTCTTGCGGTTGCCCTTTTGCTGGCCCCAGCGGCTGGCGAGTGTTTCCTTGTGTTTGGAGGAGAACTGAAAGACGCCTCGTTCTCTGTCCACCCACCAGATGCAGTCCCGCATGTCCCCGTCCTGTAGGAGGTCCAGGAGGAACTGGTAAAGACGCACTTTCCTTTTGTTTCCTGCAGAAATCGACATTGGTTTTAAACTCTGAACTTTTCATACCAAATATGGCTGTTCAAAAACAAACTTTTGAAAGTTGTATGCAATTTAAGATCTGTAGATGGCGTTAGAGCAGTGTTTCCCAACCCTGCACACCAACAGAACACATTTTCAACCTCTTCCTAATCAAACACACCTGAATCAACTCACCAGGACATTAAAAGAGACTAAACCCTTAAATGAATTAGTCAGGTAGACATCCCAAATCTGTTGGTGTGCCTCTAAGAACAAGGTTATGAAACACTGCATAAGTAAACTGCTGTCTTCATATACGTTCATGTGTAGTACTGCACCAATACTGGACATTTTTATGACAAAAACAGAAATTTGATATTTGTATTCAGTTTTGGTAATGGTGGTAATAATCATAGTACTCTTATTTATGTAGTATAAATTCAGTTTATAGCACCAAATTGTCAAAATGTCTGAGCCAATAGGAGACTTAAAGAAGGTTGACAAGACCAAATCTAGAAACGGGTCAGCATGGAGACCTGAAGAGGGTTCATTTCAGTTGAAGACTAAATCTCGGGTTGAGGGTTGAGTCTGTGTCAAGATAGAGACCTGAAGGCCAAGTTCATGTCAAGACCAAATCTAGAAAAGATCAAGTCTGTTCCATGACCGAGACCTGAAGAAGGTACAGCTCATTTCAAGACCAAATCTAGAAGAGGGTTGAGTCAGTCAAGACAGAGGCATGAAGGCCAAGTTCAAGTCAAGATCAAATCTAGAAATGGATAATTCTGAACCATGACCAAGAGCTGAAGAAGGTACAGTTCATGTTAAGACCAATTCTAGTACAGGGTTAACACGGAGACCTGAAGAGGATTCAATTCAATTGAAGACCAAATCTAAAATAGGGTTAAGTCTGTCAAGATAGAGAACTGAAGCCAAGTTCATGCCAAGACCAAATCTAGAAGAGGGTTCAATCTGTGTCAAGATAAAGACCTGAAGTCCAAGTTTATGCTAAGACCAAATCTAGAAGAGGGTTGAGTCTGTGTCAAGATGAAGACTGTAGGCCAAGTTCACGTCAAGACCAAATCTAGAAGAAAGCTGAGTATGTGTCAAGATAGAGACCTAAAGGCCAAGTTCATGTCAAGACCAAATCTGGAAAAGATCAAGTCTGTGTCATGAGCAAGACCTGAAGAAGGTACAGTTCATGTTAAGACCAATTCTAGAATAGGGTTAACATGGAAACCTGAAGAGGGTTCAATTCAGTTGAAGACCAAGTCTATAAGAGGCTTAAGTCTGTCAAAATAAAGACCTTAAGGCCAAGTTGGTGTCAAGACCAAATCTAGAAAAGGTTTGAGTGTGTGTCAAGATAGAGACCTGAAAGCCAAGTTCATGTCAAAACCAAATCTAGAAGAGGGTCGAGTCTGTGTCAAGATAGAGACCTGAAGACCAAGTTCATGTCAAGACAAGACCAAATCTAGAAAAGGGTTGAGTCTGTGTCAAGATTGAGACCTGAAGGCCAAGTTTGTGTCAAGACCAAATGTAGGAGAGGGTTGAGTCTGTCAAGATTGAGACCTGAAGGCCAAGTTCATGTCGAGACCAAATCTAGAAGAGGGTTGACTCTGTGTCAAGATTGAAACCTAAAGGCCAAGTTCATGTCAAGACCAAATCTAGAAAATATCAAGTCTTTGCCATGACCAAGACCTGAAGAAGGTACAGTTCATGTCAAGACCAAATCTAGAATAGGGATTAGTTTGTGTCAAGATGGATACCTGAAGGCCAAGTTTATGCCAAGACCAAATCTAGAAGAGGGTTGAGCCTGTGTCAAGATAGAGAACTGAAGGCCAAGTTTGTGTCAAGACCAAATCTAGAAAAGGGTTGAGTCTGTGTCAAGATAGAGAACTGAAGGCCAAGTTTGTGTCAAGACCAAATCTAGAAGAGGGTTGAGTCTGTGCCAAGATTGAGACCTGAAGGCCAAGTTCATGTCAAGACCAAGTCTAGAAGAGGGTTGAGTCTGTGCCAAGATTGAGACCTGAAGGCCAAGTTCGTGTCAAGACCAAGTCTAGAAGAGGGTTGAGTCTGTGCCAAGATTGAGACCTGAAGGCCAAGTTCGTGTCAAGACCAAATCTAGAAGAGGATTGAGTCTGTGTCAAGATTGAGACCTGTAGGCTAAGTTCAAATTCTAGAAAGTGGTCAAGTCTAAGCCATGACCAAGACACGAAGAGTGTACAGTTCAATTCAAGACCAAATCTAGAAGAGGGTGGAGTCTGTTGGGATTGAGACCTGAAAAGGGTATAGATCAAATCAAGTCCATATAGAGAAAAGGGTCAAGTCTGTGTCAAAATAGAGATCTGAAGAAGGACCAGTACAAGTAAAGACCAAATCTAGAAAAGGGTTGAGTCTTTGTCCAAACACACTAGAATAGGTTTGAGTCTTAAGTTTTGACAGCTCGGACCAAAAGCAGCTCATAGGTGTTTAGGTGTGTCATATCAAAACTTTACAGTCCAATCAGAACAAATGTCTGAGGTAACAAGAGAAACGTACAGAATGTGCAAGAGCATGATTGAGCATCACCGTTTCAGACTCTAATCTTTGTCTGTATCTGACCTGACAGTGTGCTGGAGGTGCTGGGGTGTCCATCGTGATCCTCCTCACCCTCTGACACCTCAAACGGTGGGCTGCGTCCCCCGGGCTCCTCCTCATCAGTGCTGCAGTGGGGGACCGGGGACCGTTGGTACAGCTGATGGGAGATGTAAGTATACTGTAGAAACAGACCCAAAATCAGCCTGACACGTCCGTCGCTTATTCATATAATCTCGTCAAATATGATGTCATTGCTTTTAAAGTATTTTACATTTCATACATTATAATTTTTCACTTTTTTGAGGAATAATTCTGTACCTAAAGAATGTTGTGTGTTATTTTAAATGATGAACTTTATATATTTTAATAAAGCTAAAAGTCCATGTTTGACTTGAGTTTAAAGAATTGAAAGTTTTGTTATATTGTTTCTGCACTGGGATTTATAAAGATTTTAAGCAAGATTACTTACAGTTCATAAGTTCCTTTTTGAGCAATTACATTATTTTTTCAAACCTGGTATTCAGTAAAACAGATTTAAATTAAATATTTATGTTATTAGCTATTATTAATAATAGTATAATGATTTATTATTATTATTCAACATGCTAATTCATTATATTCATGCTAATTCACGTTAAATTCATGCTAAAATCATGCTAATGTTCTTATTTGTTAGATTGATGCTAAAATCATGTTAACGTGCTACTTTGTTAGAATGCTAACAACATGTTAATTCATATTGGATTCATGCTAATTCATGCTAGATCCATGCTAACATTCTAATGTATGTTAGATTCATGCTAGAATCATGTTAACATGAAAATCTATGTTAGATTCATACTAATTCATGTTAGAAACAGGCTAACAACATGTTAATGCAAGTTACAATCATGCTAGCAACATGTTAATTTATGTTAGATTCATGCCAATTCATGCTAGAATCATGTTAACATGCTAATTCATATTGTAATTTCATAACAACATGTTAGATTCGTGATTACATGCTAATTTATGTTAGATTCATGTTGATTCATGTTAAATTCCAGCTAATTCATGCTAAAATCATGCTAACGTTCTAATTTGTTAGATTAATGCTAATTAATGCTAAAATCATGTTAACGTGCTGCTTTGTTAGAATCATGCTAACAACATGTTAATTCAAATTGTAATCATGCTAATTCATGCTAGATACATGTAAGCATGTTAAATTCATGCTAGAATCATGTTACATGCTAATTTGTTAAATTCATGTTACAATCATGCTAACAACATAATTCATGCTACAACCATTCTAACAACATATTAATTCATGCTAGATCCATGCTAATTCATCGTGCTATCATGCTAATTTATGTTAGATTCATGCTAATTCATGCTAGAATCTTGTTAACATTCTAATTTGTCAGATTAATGCTAATTAATGCTAAAATCATGTTAACATGCTAATTTATGTTCTAATCATGCTAACATGTTAATTCATATTGGAATCATGCTAATTCATGCTAGATCCATATTAACATGCAAATGTATGTTAGATTCATGCTAGAATCATGTTAACATGCTAATTTGTTCAATTCATATTACAATCATGCTAACAAAATGTAATTCATGTTAGATCCATGCTAATTCATCGTGTTAACATGCTAATTTGTGTTAGATTCATACTAATTCATGCTAGAATCATGCTAACAACATGCTAATTCATGCTAACAACTTGCTAGCATGTTAATTTATGCTAGATTCATGCCCGTTCATGCTAGAATCATGCCAAAGTATGATGGAATCATGTTATTGTGCTGTCAAGTTACAGCCTCAAGCTTGAAAAAGGCTCAACCAACCACAGACAGAGATCAGCTTTCAAGCCGTTTACTAGCTCACTTTAGTGGTTATTGTTGACTGCAGGGATCTTAAATCTTTATTTTAGCCAGCTTGATACTTTTTCAAACTAAATAAGCTACCTACAGGCTTCTAAAGCCATCATAAAGTTTGTTCTCAAACTTTAATATCTAGTAAGATATTAATTATTTTAAAAATAACCCAACATGGAATCAAAATTCATACAATGTGAAATATTTGCTATTAAAAAGCGTGTGAATTAGCACCCATAAAATACATTACATAACCAACAAAGCCGAAATGCTAATTATATTGGACTGCTAGTTTGCCTAAATGTAACCCGCAGCATAGGATGAGTCATTTTAAAGGTAGAAATGCGATGTGCTAATCGTGTGACTGGATATTAGTTAAAGCAAAATATAAAGCATAAAGTTAGCCCTCGTACATTCCCCCGTTTCTTATGATCAGTCTGAAAATGCTGCTTTGGCATGATCGTGCATCAGTGGGCTTTAATACTTGGAAACCACAGAATTACTTTACATTGAAAGAGGAAGTAGAAAAACTCGGCGTCAACAGAAAGGGACTCACAATGGTGCGGTCGCTGATTTACAAATCAAGTGTGCATCACGTTTTGCTTCCAGACCGTCCCGGAGAGCCGCAAGGTTTCATTTCTATCAGCACAATTCTACCACACATTCAGTGTGTTAGCAAACATTATCTATGTTTTATTAATATTAATAGTCATATTTGTAGCAGAGTATTAATAATAGTCATATTAGTAGTCATATTTGTTGGAGAGTATTAATAATAGACATATTTATAGTCATATTTGTAGGAAAGTATTATTAATAGACGTATTAATGGTCTAATTTGTAGGTGAGTATTAATATTAGACATATTAATAGTCATATTTGTTGGAAAGTATTAATAATAGACATATTTATTGTCATATTTGTAGGTGAGTATTAATAATAGTCATATTTATAGTCATATTTGTTGGAGAATGTTAATAATAGTTATATTAATAGTCATATTTGTAGAAGAGTATTAATAATAGACAAATTTATAGTCATTTTTGTAGGAAAGTATTATTAATTGACGTATTAATAGTCATATTTGTTGGAGAGTATTAATAATAGTCATATTAATAGTCATATTTGTTGGAGAGTATTAATAATAGACGTATTAATGGTCATATTTGTTGGAGAGTATTAATAATAGTCATATTAATAGTCATATTTGTTGGAGAGTATTAATAATAGACGTATTAATAGTCATATTTGTTGGAGAGTATTAATAATAGTCATATTTATAGTCATATTTGTTGGAGAGTATTAATAATAGACATATTAATAGTCATATTTGTTGGAAAGTATTATTAATAGATGTATTAATAGTCATATTTGTAGGAGAACATTAATAATAGTCATGTTAATACTCATATTTGTAGGAGAACATTAATAATAGTCATATTAATAGTCATATTTGTTGGAAAGTATTAATAATAGACATCAATAGTCATATTTGTATGAGAGTATTAATAACAGACATATTAATACTCATATTTGTTGGAAAGTATTAATAATACTCATATTAATAGTCCTATTTGTTGGAGAGTATTAATAATAGTCATATTAATAGTCATATTTGTAGGAGAGTATTAATAATAGTCATATTAATAGTCATATTTGTTGGAGAGTATTAATAATAGACATGTTAATAGTCATATTTGTTGGAGAGTAATAATAATAGACATATTAATAGTCATATTTGTAGGAAAGTATTAATAATACTCATATTAATAGTCCTATTTGTAGGAGAGTATTAATAATAGTTATATTAATAGTCATATTTGTAGGAGAGTATTAATAATAGTCATATTAATAGTCATATTTTTAGGAGAGTATTAATAATAGACATATTTCTAGTCATATTTGTAGGAGAGTATTAATAATAGTCATATAGTCATTTTAGTAGGAGAGTATTAATAATAGTCATATTTATAGTCATATTAGTAGGAAAGTATGAATAATAGTCATATTAATAGTCATATTTGTTGGTGAACATTAATAATAGTTATTTTAATAGGCATATTTGTAGGAGAGTATTAATAATAGACATGTTAATAGTCATATTTGTTGGAGAGTATTAATAGTAGACATATTAATAGTCATATTTGTTGGAGAACATGAATAATAGTCATATTAATAGTCATATTTGTATGAGAGTATTAATAATAGACATATT
>CAIGQQ010008344.1:624013-636765 GCA_903798035.1 Danio albolineatus
TTTTTTTTTTTGTTGAACAATCCTTCTAAATGTTTTTATTAGGAATAGCTGATCAGTATTGAGTAGAGGAAACTCATGTTGTTCTGCTTCTGGTTTTCAGCACAGTAGCTGCCAGTATCAATGCTTTGGCCACAGTGATGTACGAGGACTTTGTGAGCCAGTGTTTCCCAGATCTGTCCGACCGAGCGGCCAGCTGGATCAGCAAAGCGCTCTGTAAATACATCTCACTTTCCTCAGGACATCCACACTCATAAAGAGAACATTGATCCTGTCGTTTGGCATTAGAGCAGATTTAATCAGCGCAATAGACTCGTCATAATCAATCACAGCCAGAGCAGAAATGAAACAGCTGCGAGGTCTGTTTATTCTGAATGAAAACCTGACAGATCTGCAAGAGCTTGATGCTTTTAAGAGGCTGAAGTAGGTCAAAAAATAGTAAAGTAAGCCAAATTTTAAACACTTAAAACTCAGAAGTCAATCAATGAGAACATCCTCCACATTTAAAGGATGAGTTCATCCAAAAATGAAATGAGTGTGCTGTTTGGGCATGTTTTCATCCACTCTGGGCTGATTTTTAAGGCTTAATTTGGCCATAACTTTCAGTAAATGGAATGATTGTTGCTGATAAAGCTTATTTTAACACATATTTTGGTAAAATGCTTTAAAAATGTAAAGTTTACACTATTTTTACACAATTTTGCAAATTGACTACACTTTCGTTATGTTGGGGCCTGTTTTTACCCCATTGACTTTCATTATAATTACATTTTTGAATTGTAAAGCCATGACCGCATATACACTACCTGACAAAAGTCTTGTCGTCGTCCCAGTTGTAAGAGCAACTAATAATAACTTGACTTCTAGTTAATCATTTGGTCGATTTTTTTTATTTTTATTTTATTTTTCCGAACTGCATCCCAATCATCACCAATACTGCAGAAGACCTTCTGGAACCCACATGGAGCCAAGTTTCTCACAGAAATCAGTCAAGTTTGGTGAAGGAACAATCATGGTTTGGGGTTACATTCAGTATGGGGGCGTGCGAGAGATCTGCAGAGTGTCTGCAACATCAACAGCCTGAGGTATCAAGACATCTGTGCTGCCCATTACATTACAAACCACAGGAGAGGGCAGATTCTCCAGCAGGATAGCGCTCCTTCTCATACTTCAGCCTCCACATCAAAGCTCCTGAAAGCAGAGAAGGTCAAGCTGCTCCAGGATTGGCCAGCCCAGTCACCAGACATGAACATTATTGAGCACGTCTGGGGTAAGATGAAGGAGGAGGCGTTGAAGATGAATCCAAAGGATCTTGATGAACTCTGGGAGTCCTGCAGGAACGCTTTCTCTGCCGTTCCAGATGACTTTATTAATGCGTTATTGGAGTCAGAGATGTGTGGATGCAGTCCTCCAAGCTCATGGGAGTCATGCACAATATTCATTCTGTCTCCACTGCAGCAGGACTTTATATTCCATACTGGACATTATTGAAGGTTCAGTGACGAGACTTTAGTCTAAGCAGAGTCAGACCGCACTGTCCTCATTAAATCAGTCAACATCAACACATGATCATATTGTGGTAAAATAAGTGTAATCTAGAAGCCTTCGCCTTTCATATAAGCCACTTCTGATACCAAATGATCAACTAGAAGTCAAGTTATTTGTTGTTCCTAAGACTTTTGTCAGGTAGTGTACTCATGCATTCTTCATTGTTGGTGGTTTTCCAGTTGGGAAGAGGTACAACTTGTAATTTTTACTTCTAAAAAGAGAACTTTAAAGTACCTTCAACTGAACTAAAACTAAAAAGAGCCTCTATGGGTGTTTGCTTGTTTTCTCTGTCAGGTGTGGTGTTTGGTGTGGCCTGCACCACTATGGCCGTGGCGGCATCATACATGGGAGGAATCGTGCAGGTACAGTTTCTCTCATACAGCCTCAGATCGTCCGTTTTAGGGCTGCACAGTATATGGTTCCAGCATGGATACTGCAGTGTGTCCATGTCTGAACACATGCGCTGAATTGGCCGTAGTGTGTGTGTGTGTGTCTGTGTGTGTGTGTATGGGTGTTTACCAGTACTAGGTTGTGGCTGGAAGGGCATCCACTATATAAAACATATGCTGGAATAGTTGTTGGTTCATTCCGCTGTGGCAACCCCTGATGAATAAAGGACTAAGTCGAAGGAAAATGAATGAGGGAATATCAGATTTCTCCAATATCATGCAGCACTAATGAGTTTCCTCTCAGTTACTCTTCATATACTATGTCTTTCTCCTCTGTTTCCTCAGGCGGCTCTCAGCATCCATGGCATGTGCGGAGGGCCGGTGCTGGGCCTGTTTTCACTGGGAATCCTGTTTCCATTCACTAATCTAAAGGTCAGTGATTGGCAAAAATGAACATCTCGTTCAGTCACGAAACACAGCTGATGCAACCAATCATCGTGTTCAAGACTAGAGACTATTCAGCAGGTGTGAGTTATAAGTGTTTGGAGCTGAACTGTGCAGAGCTGCGGCTCTCCACCGATCACTCAATGCAAAAATACACTGCAATATAACACTCTGTTTGTTTTATTTCCAGTCCAATTATCTAAAATTCTTAATACAAGCAGCAAAAATAATATTATTCAGAAATAGTGAGTCAAAATTAAGTTGCTTTTTTTTCTGTAAACACAGGCTCAATAATCTGCCAATGGTGTAAAGTAGTCTGATTTTAAATTGAAAATGAGTGTATATATATATATATTTTACTTGCACCATCGGCAGATTATTTTGCTTGTTTTAAGGGTTCGAGACACCCTGGAGTACTTTCGTTGAGATGCTAACATGTGTGTGTGTGTTGAGCATCAGTAAGACAGCGTTAGCTCCAGTCAGCTTTAATTGTGGGGAAAATGCTAATGAGTTTGTGTCAGCTGATTTCATCTTCTGGGTTTAAATTCATGTTTGTCACAGGATCAAAATCGGTGACGTAGTGCCAGGGGGGCTTAATTTGTGCCGGATCATTTTACCGATCCCCCTCATCATCCGCCCTCCTCCCCTGTCCGCTGTTCACTTTCTTCTGCGACTCCCCAACCCTCTTCACTTTTTAACAGTGACACCCACACCTGCCCGCCCCGCTCTTCACTTTTGCCCCGACACCTCTCCATCCTTTGGTAACATGCCGGATCCGTTACCCCCATCTGTTCCGGGACCTTGCAATTGATGAATTAAGCACTGGGTAGTGTGAATCTACTAGTGTAGTGATGATGCATCGGTTTCTCATTATTATTCATAGCTGAGTTTTCTTGTCCTATGAGAGGACCCTGCTTCTTAATTATTCATGAGAGCACGTGCTTTCTGAAGGTGAGGCAGACCTGCCAAAGCTGTGACACCCAATGACTGTGTGAGACTGTGTCACAGCAAGCAGCATTTAGCCGTTTATGAAGGGTTATAACGTGATGTGTTTGTTTCCATGATCCACAGGGTTTGTTGCATGTGTTTCCCTGTGATGCTGTCAGGGCCGATACAGCAAAGCTGTTGGTTTGCAGCAGGCATTTTTGTCAGGAGAGCTGTAGGAGAATTGGAGAATGACAGACTTTGTCTTTAATCAGTTGAGTTTGTTACCATTCAGACACATTGCCTATATTCCTGCTGCTGTGTTCACTCATGTTTAAACTCCTCCAGATTACCGGCCGCGCTAATGGTTGGAGTAGACAGGGAAAGAGTCCTGCTGTTCTGCTGTCCACTGTGTCTGCATTCAGACCCCGGGATTGAGGAGGAGAGAAGTCCCCCTCATTTATAGTGTTTATATAAACACCATTGTCTTTATGAAGATAGAACAGATTGTGGTTATGCGTGTATGAAATTACGAATAACAACTGCAGCAGGACATTACATTACTGTTTACTTCTCTGCATTTTAACTCTGTAAACTGTAAACTCATGGCTCTCCTCACGGTTTCATGACCCTTTAAGGAGAAACTCGATTAACTTTGACTTACTATTTCTAAAAACAAAGTATTTTTCACTAACATATTTTACTTTTTTAGACAATATATTTGTACTAGAAAATGTTTCTTTATTTAGAAATTTGTAGATATTTAGAACAAAAGTCAGAAACTAAAGTCTCTAAAGTCAAAACTAATTGAGTTTTTCCTTAAAACAAGCAGAATAATCTTGTTTTTGCTTTGAAATGAGTTTATTTCGCTTCAGTCTGCCCCAATGGAAGATCATTTTACTTGGTTTTTAAGAAGAACAAAAGATGTTCACAATATTTCTTGCCTAGATTACTTCTCTTATTTCTTATCACATTATTATTTCTAGTCTTGTCTGTGAACTTGTCTAGAAAATGCTTCCTAATTTGAGATGTTTCAGATATTTGGACTGGAAACAAGACAAACTTAAGCAGGAAAAGAGATGTGTTTTGCTGTGGATAAATCATGCTTTAGACCACCACATGTGTGAATGTGCTAATGGATTCTTGCAGCATACCTTACATATGTGGTCTTTCTCTATAGGGTGCAGCCGGGGGTCTGATCGTGGGCATCGCTCTCTCATTCTGGGTCGGCGTGGGGGCTTTCATTTACCCAGCACCTAGCAACAACACGCATGCTCTGGAACTCAACACTGCAGGCTGCAACAATTCAGCGGGTGCATTTGACCCAACATCAGCCACAGTGACCCAGCTCACCTCCGACAGGTGCCGTTTCAGTCCTGAAGCCAAAATACACTTAACGTTTCTTATTTAGATGAACCCAAAAGAAGATATTTTGAAAGAAACCTTCAACCGCTGACTTCCATTCGTTTTTCAAAGTCGATGGTTACAGGTTTTTTAGCATTCTTCAAAGTATCTTCTTTAGTGTGCAACAGAATGAAGAAACCCATAATGCCGATGTCAAACTCCTGAAGGGAACATGTCTATCTGTAGGTTAATGCACTCATTTAGCTTGATCATGTGTGTGGAAGTGACTGGGGCTAGTAAATAATGTGAGGCTGAGTAAATAATGGGTCAATTTAATTTTGGGGTGAACTATCCCTTTAAGAGTGGGATGGGGTACAAGAGTTATCCCTGAACGATGTGTTGATTCAAATGACAGTCCTGTTTTTATGTAACCGTGCTGTAGTAATGCGGTTTCGTTATGAGATGCTGAAATGTGAATGATCTGTGGTGTTCAGGAGTTGGCTGGCTGATTCCTGGTACTCCATGTCTTATCTGTACTATAGTGCAGTGGGCTTTATCGGGACGGTGGCGGCAGGTCTACTCATCACACTGCTGACGGGTGAGAGACACATTTCATTAACTCCTCTATTCTATCACACACCGCCAGCGACAAAACACCTTGACTTATTGACTTCTAGAGAATGAAAGCTCGGCGGTAAAGAGAGGCAACAGCTCATACTGTACATCAGTTACACAAGTGTTCTTCCACATGAACTCTCCACCTTTTCTCTGACCCTTAATAGAGTTCTGTATTGCTAAAAGGATAGTTCACCCCAAAACGAACATGAGTAGTTATAAACCTTTGAGTTTCTTTCTTCTGTTGGACACAAAAGAAGATATTTTGAAGAATGCTGATAACCTGTATCCATTCACATCCATAGTAGGATAAACAAATACTATGGAAGTCAATGGATACAAGCTGGCAGATTCCTTCAGGATGTCTTCTTTTGTGTTCAACAGAATGTGTTTTAATTGTTGCGTGAACTACCCGTTTTCGACTGACGTGTTATGAACAATTCTTAGCGTCTGTTGTAAACATATTAAATGAATGAGAGAACCCAATGTAGGAGACTCGAAACAAGCTGAATTGATTTACTGAGACGTGTTGGTTAGTCTGCTTGCATCTTCAAGAAGTCCACGCGTCTGCAAGAGCCAACAGGGATCTGTAGGTTTATCACAGTTCTTCAAAGTGTAATCAAGTCTAAAATGAGTCTGTTATGTGTTTTAGGAGGAGGGGAGAGGCAAGGTGGAGACAAAACGGGCATGACTACTTTTAGGCCCCGTTTACACTAGTGTATTTTAGTTTTAAAACGGCGTTTTAGCATGAAAACGATCCGCGTCCACACTAGCGTTTCACCCAGCGTTTCTGAACATATCTCCGTCCACACTACTCCAGCAGAAACGTATATCACGTGACCATTCACACACTCTGGGCATGCACGTCCAAGTGTAAACAGGAAGCATGTGTCTCGCTGGTTCTTCCCGGTGTAACCCAAAACTGGCGTTGTAAATAGGGCTTACCCCGCTTGAAACGCGAGCGATTAGCGAGTGCTGGAACAGTAGCTTGCCTCTTGCGAATATATGCAGTTGTTGTAGTAACAAAGGCAGAGTTTAACTGCAAAAAAACGGACAATAGTGCAAACACACTCCCATTTCTGTGTCCATGTTGTTGTTTACAGTGAAGGCTGGTCTGCCGTCTTCCGGTGGCGTTATAGTCATGTGATAGGGGCTTGATGAATAAGGGAAGGATACGCAATGACCCAAAAGCCCCAATCGAGTAGTGAATCTCAGCAGCCACGTCTCCGTTTCCCCCATCCACACTGAGACGGAGCAGCAGTGTTTTAGAATGTACACGGCCTCTCCAGCGCTTTCAAAACGCTCCGTTTTCAGGGCTCGAAAACTCCGGCGTAGTGTGGACGAATGGCGTAACTGTAGCAAAACTTATGCGTTTTAAAATGAAAACGCATTAGTGTAAACGGGGCCTCAGATGAAGATCTTGTTTTTGGCCCTGTTTACACTCGTGTGTTTTCGTTTTAATACACATAAGTTTTGCTACGGTTACGCCATCCGTCCACACTACGCCGGAGTTTTCAAGCTGCGAAAACGGAGTGTTTTGGAAACGCTGGAGAGGCCAATTTCATTCTAAAACACTGCTGCTCTGTCTAAGTGTGGATGGGGGAAACGGAGACGTCTGAAATGGAGACGTGGCTGCTGGACACAGAAATGGGAGCGTTGTTTGCGCTATTGTCCGTTTTAGACACCATTGTGCAGTTAAACTCTGCCTTTTTTACTACAACAGCTGCAAATATTCGCAAGAGGCAAGCTACTGTTCGAGCCCTCGCTAATCGCTCGCGTTTCAAGCCCTATTTAAAACGCCGGTTTTGGGTTAGTGTTTGTTGACTTACAATAACCAAATGCTGAGCGAGACGCATGCCCAGAGTGTGCGAATGGTCACGTGATTTACGTTTTTGGGGGAGTAGTGTGGACGGAGATATATTCAGAAACGCTAGTGTGGACGCAGATCGTTTTCATGCTAAAACGCATAAGTGTAAATGGGGCCTTAGGGTATTAAATAGATCTTAAAACTAACCAGCTTGAAAGTATCACCCCAAAGGCACAGTTGTTAAGACCCTGCTTATAACATTTGCATCACTTTGGCGCAGCCTGAGCTCAGAAAGCTTTTCAGTTATATATGGATTATTTGGAACTAGATTATATACATTTATATTCCCACACATATGAAAACAAAAATAACAACACTTGTGATTTTGCTGTTGGTTCCTATATATTTGGTTCAATCTCATTCTTCAAAAGCCTCTAGTTACCTAAGTTCATAATCAGTTAAAACTCCTGTCCATACTTGATTTCCCTAACCTGATTTCACCATGTATGACATGCTACTGAATGAACATCCATGTTGATGCTGTAACTGTGATTCTGGTGTCTACAGGACCAATGGACCCTAAAAAGCTGAAACCAGGGATGACTCGATCAGTGAAGGACGTCCTGTGTTTCTGCACTGAGAAATTCACAGAAGCTGACCTTAGTGAAGGCAAAGAGGTACAGATTGTCTTGTAGGATGTGGATTTAGGTTATCCGAATGAAAAAAGAACATCTGTGTGCTTCTCTTAGGACGTGGAAGACTTTGGCAAGGCATGGGAGAGACATCCAGACCAGGGATGCACCATAAGAATAGACGAGAAGTTCAGGAGCAGCTGCGATGACCAACAGGAAAATGGGTACACTAATGCCGGCTTTGACCATAATGAAACGAGCATAGTTCAGAAAAGGCTGTGAGGAGCGAACGAACACATCAGATATTTCATTTAAAAGATACAATCAATGTTTATTACAGAAAACTGATCCCCAAATCTATGTTACAGACAGGTTTTGTACAATTCTTGTATGCATACTGCTGATTGCTTTACATGTAAACAAGGATGAAGGCTCATAAACAGCTTTTATATCGTAAGCATAAACAATAAAATAATGTGGTGTCTTTGAGAGTTACTTATTTAAGGTGACCTAAGGTGATTTTGCCAGTTAGGATGTACTCCTGGATCAACATCATTTTTTTGGTCTATAACCCCTAAGCCCAGTCCTGACCCTGAAACCACAGGAGTTCATTACGGTTTCTGGAAAGATTAACTACACCTGAACAAATTAATTAAGGACTTCAGGGATACTTGATTGCAAACCTTTATGAGAAGGACTGCTTGTATTTCTCCTTTGAATTCTTGCTCGGTACCTAAGGCCAGGCAACTCTACACTGCAGAGTTCAAGACGTGTACTTTTTTTCAGGTAATTAGACCTCGAGCTGAACTCAAACCCATGGCCCTACATCAGGGGTGTCCCTATCCTGCTCCTAGAGCAGGGGTCACCAAACTTGTTCCTGGAGGTCCGATGTCCTGCAAATTTTAGCTCCAACCCTAATCAAACACACCTGAACAAGCTGATCAAGCTCTCACTAGGTATACGTGAAACATCCAGGAAGGTGTTTTGAGACAAGTTGGAGCTAAACCCTGCAGGACACCAGACCTCCAGGACCGAGATTGGTGATCCCTGTCCTAGAGGACCAAAGTTTTAGAGATTTAATCTTTAACGCACTTACCAAGAGAGTCTGAAGACCTCGATTAGCTTGTTCAGACATGCGGAATTAGATGAAGTTAGTAGCTAAACTTTGACCCTCCGGGAACAGGTTTGGGCTTCCTGCCAAGGTCCTGCAGTTCAGCTCCTCCATGCCTGCTTGAAAATTTGTAACAAGTTTGAAGTCCTTGATTAGTGGGGTTCAGGTGAGTTGATAAAGATTGAAAACAAGTTAAACTACATCTCTTATCAAATTATCTCACCAACCTGCAACATTCTGGTAATCCTGAAGACCTTACCTGGCTTGCAGAAGGGAGATGTTAAGGTCCATAGTGGGCCCGCCAACATAAAGCCAGTTGCAATGTTGCCTAATAGTAATATAAATGGACAGTAATTGTTTGGTTCCACTGAGTGGTATGCTTTGATACACATTTCCACTGTCAGAAGTGCCAATATAGTGAACCATACCACTTTGTTTGCACAATAATCTTCAATAGTACGGCGCTAAAAGGTGGAGCTACACTCACTGCTGATTGGTTTACAGAGAATCGTCACTTGCGTGTGCAAAAAGCCAGAGGTACAACACTAAGCACCAACTTTGAATACAGATGAATTACAGAGAATGACGTAAATTGTTACTTTCTGCTATACACCTTGCTTACCAAGTAAGGCTACCGTTGGCAGTGGAAACGCAAGCCCGACCCGTGCTGAATCATACTGTACCATACTCCTCAGGGGAAACAAGTCATTACTAAATATTTTTGCAGTGTAGCAGTACACTTGGCTCAACCTGCTTAAGTCTCCAGTGTGGACTATGTTCCAGTTTAAGCAAGAGCTTACAAAGAGTTGGTGCAACCCTACCCTGGTCTAGCTCAACAACCTTACCTCAAAACCATAGCTACAGCACTATAGCCTTGCTTACTATGCCCTAGATTAGTTCACTTATACATACCACTTGAAGCATTGAATGGAAACGAGTGACACTTGTGTGGCTGAAGGCCTACTGTTTTTGCTTGTTGTCTTACTAAACTTGACTCAGAATCATTGGAAATACTTGCTCCAGCTGCAATTACGGGACTAAATGAGTGGATTCAATATTCCCCACTACAATTTTTAATTACAAATGGCTGTCCCCTTAAACACGTGCGATTTCAGACACCCCAGGACTCCTGTGGCTCTCCGGGAGGATTTGGAAAACACGGCCTAAAAGAATAAAGTGAGCATTTGCTGTTCATTCATCATTATCAAACAAGCTAATCGAGGTCTTCAGGAAACTTAGAGCTACACAATCTAAAAGGTAGACTGGAATGCTGTTCCAGGTACAGTACATGTCCTACTTGGCAAAATCACACCAAAGCATAGTGCCCATCAGGCCTCTTTCATGAAACATTTCTAAAATCCAGAGGAATTTGTGCGTTTAGATCATATTTAAAAGATCTCAAAATGATCATAGTCCTCATCCACGAATCCCAGGTGCAGGAACACTGTGGGACCTTCTCAACTCTCTGTTCTTAAGGTCAAGCTTTTGCAAATCACATACCCAAGCCATGCTTTACATTTCTACGAATCTTAATATATATACACATCAGGGCGGTCTTATGAACATTTCATACAGAAAAGTAATCCGCTCATGTTTCAGAATGAGGCCCATTGACTCCACACTCTAGGGTCACTCTGGTATTTGCATATCATGCTTATGCATTATGTAAATAACAAAGAATTTCTGATTGTAAGCACTGACATTTTACAGCAAAGTAGGCACCAGCCTCTTTAATATTAGTAACCGTTACATTGCTTTAGAAGTAAGACTAATGATGGATGTTGCATTAGAATTGAATACAGCAAAGAATCTGTGCAAGTTACGCCAAGCGCCAACTATCATGGTATAATACATGCTCCTCTAAACAGATTTATCCTCTGAGTGTGCTTCTGACAGCCAATTTCAATGAAGACATTTCATACACAACCAAGTGTACTTTGACAAAAAAAAAACCTGAAGAACATTTGCCGTCCAACAGCCTGTAGAATAATGTCAATGAGATGACCACAACTGATCATTCACCACTACAACATGTACTGATCTCAGGCCAGTACTCTCTGGTTTGAGCAGATATAGGCCATGCACACTTCACAGTAAAAAGTGCACAAATACACAAAGGTTTGTCGAGAGTCCTGGATGTGCGGGACTCGTGAATGAGGTCATGCATAGTTTACAGTCGTTTCATAGTACAGACTTCTTCCTCTTTCAGATCAACATCACGTGTTCGATTTACTGACCCATTGTCAGTGGAGTCCAGAACACAAAGTATAATAGCAAGCTTTCATTTCTAATGCAGTGGTTACTCTGGATTCCGGCGACCCAAAACACTACCGATATTGTTTATTCCCTGCCGTCGACGACCTAGACCAACTTTATGGACTGCAACTATCCTATTAAACTACCCCTTACATTTTAAGCATTGTTCCTAAATCGAGGTAATGTCATAAATGACTCTCCTAAAGTGCTTTCATGAAGTTACACATTAATTTGACTCTTATTCAGCGCGAGTGGAGAATCTATGAAGTGGGAGAACCATCCAAGCGTCTTTTTCCGAGTGAGTACTAACTATACCCATGCAAATGGAAAGTGCAAAAATATATACTTAAAAAAGCAACACTCGAGTCAAGCTAAGAAAATATGATACAAAGTTCTCGTCCGCAAACGCTCAAAGGGCCTGAGGAGGACAGATGCAGTGATCTTGTTCGAAATAGGATACTTACTTACACTTATTCGTAAGCAAGGAATTAAGTACTTGCTTGAGTAAAGTCGATGCAAATGTACAAATAGGGGTGAACTATGGGCATATGGTGTGATTGACACTAAATGCGCATTATGTTTACAACTAATGGTACCACTTCAATTGCATCTACCGCGCAAATTCGACCAATTAAACTGGAGCTATAAAATTGCGAGAGTGGAAAAACATCCAGCGAGTAACCTAGAGTTTATTGCGTGGATGTTTGGTGTGAACCCAGTTTCACCCCACACAATATTGAGGACACACTATTATGTAGTGATGTTTTGAATGTTAGTATGCTACATAGTCACATGACTTCTTCGCACTACGTTCAACTGCGATGAGTCGAGATATTAAGGTTGATCATACTCGACAACAGGGGCGGGCTGGGAACATGAGGCATCAATGAAGGGGGATTTGGGGTATCGGTAAGTCAAGAAAGTGGTTGGCAGGGGTGTAGTGATTGGTAAGTTAAGAGTGGGGGTGAAGGGGAGTGTAGATATGCTAAGTGTAGAGGAGAGGTAGGGGGATGTTGTAGCGATCAGTAAGAGAGGAGGGGGTTTATGGGTTGTGGTGTAATGATTGGCAAGTGATGAAGGGGGGATACTAGGGTAGTAGGGGAAAGCGATCAGTAAGTGAAGAGCGGATGGGGGAAGGGGAGTCATCGGTAAGTAAAGAGCAGGGGTGAAGGGGAGTGATCAGTATGTGATGAGCGGGGGGGATGGGGGTTGGATTGGGGTGCTAGTGTGGGGGGACTACAGGGAAGCGATCGGTAAGTGAAGAGCAAGGGGTTGGAGAAATCGCTGAAGAAGAGATCGGCAAGTGATGAAGGGTTGGATTGTGGTGCTATTGTGGGGGGACTACGGGGAAGCAAGCGGTAAGTGAAGAGCGGGGGCTTGGAGAAATCGGTGAAGAAGAGATCGGCAAGTGATGAAGGGTTGGATTGGGGTGCTAGTGTGGGAGGATTAGGGACTAGGGGGAGGCGATCGTTAAGTGAAGAGCGGGGGGCTGGAGAAATCGGCAAGTGACGAAGGGTTGGATTGGGGTGCTAGTGTGAGGGCACTGGGGACTAGGGGGAAGCGATCGGTAAGTGAAGAGCAGGGGGTTGGAGATTTCGGTGAAGAAGAGATTGGCAAGTGACGAAGGGTTGGATTGTGGTGCTGGTGGGGGCTAGGGGGAAGCGATCGGTAAGTGAAGAGCGGGG
>CAIGQQ010008344.1:636775-656023 GCA_903798035.1 Danio albolineatus
GTGCTGGTGGGGGCTAGGGGGAAGCGATCGGTAAGTGAAGAGCGGGGGGTTGGAGAAATCAGTGAAAAAGAGATCGGCAAGTGACGAAGGGTTGGATTGGGGTGCTAGTGTGGGGGGACTGGGGACTACGGGGAAGCAATCGGTAAGTGAAGAGCGGGGGGTTGGAGAAATCTGTGAAGAAGAGATCGGCAAGTGACGAAGGGTTGGATTAGGGTGCTAGTGTTGGGGCATTGTAGTGATCAGTAAGTGACGAGTTAGGGGTTTAGTGGTTGTGGTGTAGTGATTGGCAATTGACGAGGATGAGGAGGTAAGTGAAAAGCGAGGCCAGATTGACCATCCCAGTGCTCCCTATAACCAGTCTGCCCCTGCTCAACAATATTGAAATGTGCACGTATGGCATTATGGGATATAGCGCATTCACACACTGCATGTTTATTACTGATTAGGATATTCCTAATGGATGCACAGCAAAAAAAACAACAAGCTGTATGAAGAACTGAAGTATGTATTAGTATCAGCAGTAGAGTAGTGCCCTATTTCAAACACAATCACTGCCTTTTTAAAACCTGTGCAAGAATGAGATGCATGCTGGGAGCACTCGCTTTACAAAAATCTCACACATGCAAACACACATAAATAATAATAATTTGAATTTGACATTCATGTCCATCGTGCCCATTCTAATTACCCATCACTTCTGCACCCATCACATCTGTTATAGAATAACTGTATGAATAATGGTTGAATGTTGCTTAAATTAATAAGTTATTAATTACTCACCCTCATGTCAGTCCAAATCTGTAAGACCTCCTTTCACCTGCCGAGCGAAGATATTTTAGGAGCTCCCGCATCCTCCATAGACAGCAAGGGACTCAAAACCTCCATAAGAACAGCCCAAGCCTCTTCAGTGGTTCAACCGTAAGTTCATGAAGCTACGAGAATACTTTTGTGCACACAAAAAAAATTAATAACTTTTTTAAACTCTCAAATCCGGTCATGCATTCACTAGAGCACTATGGTCATGTGCAGTTGACATCTACATTCTGGTTCGATTAAGTAAGTCTGGGCAAGTACAGAGTGCATCTTTCACAAGCAAACTGCACACCAAAACGCCAACTGACCCAGCTGGCACTCGAACTAGCGACCTTTGTGCTGTGAGGCTATAGTGCTATCATGCTGACTTTGGTTTGGAACGACGTGAGGGTGAGCAATTAATGACAGAAGTTTGATTTTAGAACCATTCCTTCAATATATGCTTTGCTCTTTGATATCTTACAGTATTTGAACCAACTCCCGAAAACATCCAGTGCATGGGACCCAGAATTCCTAGTCACATTCCTGATCAGGATATTCACAGCATACATACTATATACTGGAAGGAGGCTAGTATGCTATTCCAAAAACAGCCACTGCCTTGCACTCAGGTGGGCGAGTATAAGGACTGATGGGACCACAACAAACACACAGAATAGATCACAGCCAAGCAACAAACGTAGGCATCGAAACGCTGATACAACCACACCTCAAGTTCTGCGCGCGCACACACACTCACACATTAGAAAACCATAGATAATGTCTTTTACAAAATAATAAAAAAATCGAATTATCCTCATGCAAACGAAAATCATGCAGTTTACTATTATTCTGCCAAAGTTGGCCGTTTCTTTTTACTGTACGTCAATAAAATGGACTTATTGTATTTAAAGACAATTCTGCATATCTTCTCAAGGCGACGTAGTACATAAAAACGGTTCATTTGCATAAACAAACTGATTTTCATTTGGTAACCGTTACCAGAAACCTCTTTTGTAGCAACAATCACAAGGTGAGATGCTGGCAAGCGAAGAGAGAGAGAGCGAGAGAGGGCGTATCGGTAAAAGCGTTCGCAAGTAAACGTAGCCTGACAACAGGTAGAGAAGTGCTTCACAGCAGATGATGGTGTAGCTGCCGGACAGAGACCACGAGCAGAAAACAGGAACTCCAAAAGCCCTTCATCTGCATAGTAAACAATCCAACCGCATGAGTGCTCCGTTCAGAACTGCAGGATGAACTATATGGATGAAAAAGCAGCGCCACTGCAAGCCATGCTGGGAAAGATGCGCAATAAACGGTATCTTCCACTTACGCGCTGGAGTGTAATATCCGTTGACCTTATCCAGTGATTTCAGAGTTGAGCGAGGGCTTGGGAAAGTGAAACTGACCTTGCTGCAGAGTAGACTCTGGTACAGACATTTGTTGAGCATTGTGAAGGCAGGGTGGCCCAGTTGATCTGAAGTTCTTTTTGTAGCCTGTTTTCAACGTATTCCGAGTCTTTAAAGTGTTCAAACACAAATCTTTGACCCAGTACCGCAAGGCAAGACTACAGTCCCATTTTGT
The DNA here is from genome assembly GCA_903798035.1 of Danio albolineatus. Taxonomy (NCBI): domain Eukaryota; kingdom Metazoa; phylum Chordata; class Actinopteri; order Cypriniformes; family Danionidae; genus Danio; species Danio albolineatus. Next base: position 639,152 of record CAIGQQ010008344.1, read on the forward strand.
TGCCGCTAGTTATTTGATGTAAGGTTGGTGTGTTTACCTTAACCTGTATCAGTTGGCTTGCCACCATTTCCAATATTCACTTCAATCCGGGTCACGGCACCACTTCTGGTTTCTTGCAGGATGCTTCAGTTGGGACTTGAATTGAAACACAAGGATGCTAAACACAGCATCTTCTCTCTCAGTTACCACTTTAGTTGCCTCTTCCAGGGTCCAGGGAGTCTGTTTTGTAGCTAACTTCATCAACGTGCAGCTTTTCTTAAGACGACAGTCGTGCTTTTCAAAATTGGTTGCATTTTTACTTGAACCCAAACTTATCCAACACTTTCCAAAACCATAAAAGGGACCTCAGACTTTAGATTTATTTGAAGTGCAGTGGTTCTTGACATTTTTAATCCGGCAAACCACCTCAAAAGTCAACAAAAGATCATCCAAACCTGGAGAAAATGATACTGGTGGCTTCCAAAAAAGATGTGTACACATCTATACCATTTTCTTTTTCCAGGTTCAAAGTTTGCCATACTGTTCTTGTTCTGTTTTAATGTACAAACATCCTCGACAGGATAAAAATATTGAATCACTGGAGGTCCCAGGCAGGCGTCATGTGACCGAGAAAAACCTCTTTGGTGCAGAGCACAGCTGCCAAGTCTTGGTTCTAAAGGCGCGCCTGGAGATCAGGTCTCGACCTCAAACACTGAATCCACTCCCTGGTTGATCACAGCAATGAAACTCTGAATTGGGCAGCCCATGCATGGAGTCAATAAAGCAAGCCGTCCAAGGCAGCAGACCGGTTTTACATGAATGTCTGTGTTCACATATGCTGCAGTTGTGCATGTTGCAAAGACGTTTGATCGCCGCTCTCAAGTATTGATGTGCTTTGTGGGACGTGTATGTGGTTCTCCAGTGGGCATTTATGAGTGTGTGTTTATGGACAGGCACGACTAAGGCCACTCGTGGTGATAACGTTTGCCGTTCTTTTTCCGCTCTTTCTGGAGATGCTCCAGTTCTGCTTCATACACCATCTCCTGCATCAGGTATTTCTCCCTGCGCATGCGATCACACAGGTCTTTGGGCATGTCTGGAATCATGTGGGCTATGAAGGTCTTAATGCCAAACACCAGGTGCTATGGAGAATACAACAGAAAATCAGAAAGAGACTCTTAGATTTTCAAAAATTGAGCATCTAAACACAGTAGATAAGTGTAAGGTGATAACTCTGGGAGATTAGATACTCAAGACCCCGGGATACTTCAAACGGAATTAAACAATGTACTGAAATGACGTCATGTTGAACTAAATCCGACTAAAATGAAGTTCATTTGGGCAGTTCGAAACAGCTCAACAAATCAAACTCTAGGAGGAATTTGTTTTTCCTAAACACCTACCATTGGTTCCATGACAATTTCACAATCCATACCTCATATCCATGGAGGTCAGATTCAGAAATGGTGTTACTGTGATGGATGTACTTCCCAGGAATACACAGGAGGGTGGAACAGCAGAGGATCCACCATGTTGCGTACATTCTAAAGCCTGTTCTATTCGGTGTTAGTCCACATCAAATATAAAAACCAATGTAAAGATGTGACTTCTGATGGTACACCCCAGCAGACATACAGTATTTACAAGCCTCCAGAAGATTCAAAAACATACCGTCACACAGCATTTTCCAATTCTTTTTGCCCCAAAACGAAGCACGGAAAGAAAGATCTTTCAAGTATTCCAGGGCCTTTATGGTCTCTTGGCTTACTTGGTTTTAATCTTTGATATTTGGCATGGATGCTTAAGATGACAGCTTCTAGCGTGAGTCGCTACTAGTACGCCTTGAGACCATTGGCGTAAGAGTTGAGCATCACTGTCTCTATGGTCAGTTTTTACAAGATTTGCTTTGCACCATCTCAGTGAACCAGTTTCCAAGATTTCAAAGGGTATGACTGATGGATACTTTGGGCCCCCGTGATCCTTTGTGCCAGGCTGTTATTTGGTGTCAAACAGCACATTCCATTTGGAAGGGCTCATTCCTTTGCCATAATCCCTTCGAAGCTGTCACTCTTTGAAGGGATTAGGATACAGACATGAGCTCTTCTGAAACCCACTGAGACTGGAAACTTCCAGGCAGATGTGTTGAGGCAAGTTTGGAGATAAACTCTGCAAGACAGCGGCCCCCCAGGACTAAGTTTGGTGAGCCCCGGATGTTACTTTTTACTCAAGCGCAGAACACACATGCTAGTTAGCCACAGTTCTTGTGCTGTGTTCAGTTTTTAGCCTCCTCCACTGCTTCCCGTTACCATGCACCAGATGCCTCTATTTACACTTATAATCATAACCGTACTCTCATCCGGGTCACGGCACCAGTTTAACTGGTTCCTTGCAGGACACTCCAGGAGGCTTGAACTTGCTGGAATAAGACTAAGGTATGTTTACAATGAAGCATAAGACAGCTTTTAGCATCAGTCACTTCATTTTTTGGGTCTAAGAAGTGAGGTTTACCTGCATTGTTTGCTTGTACCAGCTAGCCTTCATTTCACTAGTACCTTGTATTGCACCTAATTTAAAGAACCATCTAATCTTTGCTTGTATCTTTGCTTACCCAAAACTACAGCCAAACATAACGTAGCACTGACCTCAAAGACAATGATGAAGGCTAGTCTGGCAGCCAAAACATGCCAGAACTGCAGGGTGAACTCATAGGGTTCAGGACTCCATGGAGGCGCTCTGTAATCTCGATACCTGTAAAGACACGCAAACACACAAATAATAAAGTACTCGAATCCAAAAAAATCTAACAAAAAATGTATAACAACAGTTCTGTAGCATGTGTAGTACCTGCAGTATTGATTTTCATAACTCCCGTTTCTCAGTTCACCCATATCAAACACAGACAAGCTGTTGTTCAAGTATCCTCTCAGACATCTGTGAAAAGCCACCCACAACACAAAGATCTACTATTATAATAGCAAAAAAAGCAACATACAGCTGAAGATCTAACGTCTTGTTAACCTAATTAACCTAGTTAAGTCTTTAACCTCTTAAACTCTAGTGCTATTTTGGGATTTCCGTCTGGATTTTGCCTACCTAATTTTAAAAGCTTCCCAAATCCACATGCAGAGGAGTAAATGCAAAAATGTGGTATCATTTTAAAGAAAACCTTTTAAATTTTCATAAAACACTGTTGAAAGTGATTAAAATAATTGTATAAGTTGTCTGTGTTATCATTAACACCTAAAAAAACCCAGCAGATAGCAGCAAACACTAGGAAAAAGAATTTTGTCTCTACCATAGAGTATGCAAAAGTTATTGTAATTCTGAAAAATGAATATTGGGAAAATATGGCATGCGGATAGACTATTGTTTTCATATTTTCACGATCTTTGGTTTGATCAAACATAATACACTGTGTTTTGACCACATTATACATATAAAAGGAATACTTATGCACATCACCTCAAAAACAGCAGAGAAATGGCCTGTTTTGAAGCACTCAGCATAAGGTAAGAGATGATGTGGCATTTGTGGCTTTCTGTGCGATCTGGGGCTGCTTATTTATCATAAATATAATATGAAATAGAATATAAATAGAATATAATTCACATAAAGGAATGCTAGAATCGTACAAGGATGGGCAAGAGCTTTTATTTGAGCTTTGACTTGTACATGTGTGTCATATATGAAGCATATAAAAATAGGAAAATGACAGCTCAGGTATCCAGTATTTTGTTGTGTAATTAAATGTTAATAACTTTTGTACAGTAAAATAAAAACCTAAGTGATGCATATGTGCATAAAATATAGATTCTACGCTTTCAAACGGAACCACTTATAGGGGTCTAGCGCAACCCTGGACCTTTAAAAACGAAAGTGAAACTGATGAAGTCATAGGACCCGGTACCGGGTCCGCAGAGTTTAAGAGGTTAAGTCGCACTTTAATCTAAATACTAGGGGTTATCTTGCAAAATAACTAGTAAAATATTATGCAATGTCATTGTGGCAAAGATAAAATAAATTAATTAGTTATTAAAACTATTATATTTAGAAATGTGTTGGAAAATGTAACATATTTTGAAAAGAATCCAAATTTCACAGGAGGAATGAACAAATTACAGCCAAAGTGAAGCTGATTCTCGGAAATAACCCATCGCCAGAGGTGCTAGCTAAGTAAATCAGCTTCGCTTTACTATTGACATGTTTGAGCCTGTAACTAGTTTGTGCAGCCATCGTCTTACTTCTCGTGCCGGTAACCCTTGTCCACACAGGGCCCGTATTTGATAGCGTAGACAAAGCGAGGGATGTAATCCGAAGTGATGGCGATGACGAAGGCATTTGTTATGACAGCCACAACTCCGATTCCCTCCAGAACACCATGCCAGATCCCTAATAATAAAAAAAGCTATATTACAGAACGATTGTGCTAAGAATCTAAATTTACCACCAATGACGTGACACTTCTTGGGGGGATCCGAAATCAGGCTAATGGACCCTTTCTACATATCCAGGTTTCCCAGCAGCAGAAGTCGTCATAGTTGGTAAACTTAGAGCACAGTGAATGGAAGACTACACATTTTTTTTGGTCTTACAATCCTACTTGCTGAAATAATAAGAGAAAAACTCCATGATGGTGTTATCGAGACTTTCCGAAAAAAATAAAATTAAACAGTGTGAGACTGATACCGGCAGACAGCAGAGAAAACGAACGTCAGTTTTACTATCCTGCCTCCATAGACTCCCCCAAAGATGATAATATACATACGTGAATACATATGAATGTAAATACGTTTTCTTAAATATCTAAATATTAAAGGGGTGGTCCACTAGTATATCATATTAAACTTTAGCTGATGTGTAATGTAGCTGTGTGAACATAAACAACATCTCTGAATGTAAGACGCTCAAAGCTCAATGCAAAGGGAGACATTGCTATTACACAGTTAGCTTAGCAAAGCCTACAGCGTATGAAGTTCAGGGACTACAAATAAATACATCCTGGATAATGATGTCATAAACCCTTCAGGTTACACGCATAAACCCCGGCCAGATGTGCTGTAATGTTATAGCAGGACGCTTCCTGTTTACATGGAACCAATCCACGAATCTCAGCACATTATGTTAGCTGACCAATCAGAGCCCCTTGAGGGCAGGCTTTTGGAGGAACTAGGAAATATGACAGTCGTTTTCATGCTATCTGCTGTATATAATCAAAGTAAGATACATGCAAAAATAACGTGATTGTTCACAAATGAAGGGCACAAGCAAGCTTTAAAGATACGCCCTGCACCACCCTGTTAAAAACGTTCAAGGATTTAAGATTGTGATGAGCGTTAAACGTGCTGTAACAGTCTTGTGGAAGGGTGCATCGGTGTGAAAGCACTGACCGATGTCGGTAGCGCGTGCAGGCATCGGTCTCCTCCACTGTGTGACGAACTTATAGGCGTCTAATCGAATCTCGATGATGTTGTTGAGCAGAGCCAGAAGAGGAGCCAGTGGAAACGCCGCCACGAAGATCGTAGTGAAGCCAAACTGCAGAACTGGACACAAAACATCGGCAAAATAATACAACAAACTAGTGCACACATTATTATTATTATTGTACCAGTTTGCTTTAATCAAACCAATTATTCCATGGACTTGACAAACCACTTGACAAAAGCCTTCCTAGTTTTAGGAACAACGAATAATAACTCGACTTCTAGTTGATCATTTGGTGTCAGCAGTGGCTTATATGAAAGGCAAAGGCCTCTAGATTACACTTATTTACTAAAATAAAATATAATCATGGCTTGATGTTGACTGATTTAATGAGGACAGTGCGGTCTGACTCTGCTCAGACTAAAGTCTCGTCACTGAGCAGAAATAATGTCCAGTATAGAATATAAAGTCATGCTGCAGTGGAGACAGAATGAATATTGTGTGTGACTCCCATGAGCTTGGAGGACTGCATCCACACATCTCTGCAGTGACTCCAATAACGCATTAATAAAGTCATCTGGAACGGCAGAGAAAGCGTTCCTGCAGGACTCCCAGAGTTCATCAAGAGTCTTTGGGTTCATCTTCAACGCCTCCTCCTTCATCTTACCCCAGACGTGCTCAATAATGTACATGTCTGGTGACTGGGCTGGCCAATCCTGGAGCAGCTTGACCTTCTCTGCTTTCAGGAGCTTTGATGTGGAGGCTGAAGTATGAGAAGGAGCGCTATCCTGCTGGAGAATCTGCCCTCTCCTGTGGTTTTTAATGTAATGGGCAGCACAAATGTCTTGATACCTCAGGCTGTTGATGTTGCAGACACTCTGCAGATCTCTCGCACGCCCCCATACTGAATGTAACCCCAAACCATGATCTTTCCTTTAGCAAACTTGACTGATTTCTGTGAGAATCTTGGTCCATGCTGGTTCCAGTAGGTCTTCTGCAGTATTGGTGATGATTGCTATACAGTTCAACAGATGATTCATGGGAAAAATAGACCTAATGATCAACTAGACGTCGAGTTGTTTTTTGTTGCTCTTACAACTGGGATCGACGACAAGACTTTTGTCAGGTAGTATATATATATATATATATATACATAATATAAACAAATATTTTATACAACATATAATCATGCATATATTTATATACACAAAAATATAACCAGTACGCATATAAAATACACTCATTTGTAAGTAGGTTTGAATAAAGAGTCTGCTAAGTGAATAAAAGTAAACGTAAATCCCTCAGTAAATGAAAAGCGAACGCACCCATCTCCAGGTACTCGTCCACCAGGCCGTGTGCGTTCATGGGCTGCAGGTTCCAGTCTCTGTCCCACTGCGGGAGCTCTTCTTTACTGTTGCTCTGCTCTCCGGCTCGCTTCATCTTACGCCGAGACCACCAGTTCTGCAGCAGCCTGGAGGACCAGCAGAAAAACAAGCTGCTCTAAAACCTGTTCAGCAGAGAGTGGGATTCAAGGGGCCCTGGATGTCTGGTGTCCTGCAGATTTGAGCTCCAACCCTAATCAGACACACCTGAGCTTGCTAATCCAGCTCTTACTAGGCTTCCTAGAAACATTGGCTGCATCCATTCAGTAGGTACTGTATTTAAATTTAAATGTACTACTCTGCCACTAGAAAAGTACATTCTATACAGTGTGAATGTCAGTAGTATGAATGGAATTCGGATGTACTACATCTAGGCCTGTCACGATATCTATTTTTTTGTTGTATGATATATTGCACCAAAATATATCACGATAAACGATATTATTGTCATTTTAAGACCATTTTAAGCTGCTCATTAAATAAATGCCAGAATGACAATATAATCTCATCAAATGAAAGTACACTGTTCCGAAGAATGCATCATATTTTATTTTAAAGAATATATTCAATTTAATTATAGTCATTTTAACAATTTAATAATTAGGCATTGGAATTAGAATGTGAAAATGCATTTCCTAAATAAATAATAATAAATATTAACAAAAAATGCAATGTAAAAAGTAACAGAGAATGCGATATCTGCTATTTTCAGTTGTCAGACACCCACATCAACATATACTTCAGTCTTTCATGGTAAATACTATAGTGTTTTTAACCATACTGACACTGACACCTCTAATAGAGACAGAGAGGTTGAGCAATCAGCTAAAATGTTGCAACAATTGTGGGCGATATATATTGCATCACCAAAAATCATTGAGGTCATGTCCATTTATTGTACGATATATTGATTATTGTGACAGAACTAACTACATCCCCCATTCTGTCATCATCATGTGACCTACTCAGGGTCAGTTGTGTCGCTTCAATCCCGTTCATGGATATCGTAACACCCATCCAATGCACACTTCAGAATCTCGCCGGAAGTAATAAGTCATCCAGGCACTTTGAATACTATTAATTCTGACTACTACTCGGCTCGCATACTGTGGAAGTAGACGATTTCTGACGCAGCTATCCTGTTAACACAAGTTGGAGAAACACTTACATACAGCACCTTTGTTTACACTTTTAATAATTTCATGAATATTATATTATCTAATTATATTACCAGGGATACACTTCTCCTGTGTGTCTAGTGAAATATTAAAGATGGATATAGAGTGCAATGACACAGCGGTGGACAAAGCGCAGTGCTGTAACCTGAACTAATGTCCCTTATCACGGTTTTCATGATCATGTGTGGTGGTCTGTGTCTCTTTCTGATGAGCTGAGCAGTTTTCTCTGCAGGGTTTGCAGAATCAGTGGCCTGTGAACTGGAACTGAGGACAATCTGACCGTTTCCCTGCAGAAAACACCTAATGTTTGAGCTAATAATTGAGTAACACAGACCTCTGCACTCATACGCTCAATAACAACATCAGATCCAGTCAAATAATACACACTGCTTGGAATAATGAAGACATGCACTCCATTCCTGTGATGCAAAGCTGAATTTGTAGCGTAATTACTAGAGTTTGTAATGTCATGTGGTAACTCAGAAAGCATTTTACCACAGGCGTGTGTTATTTCTACATAATTCGATGGCCAGAAGTGCATTATTCCGTTTATACTATGATACACACAGCTAAATCTACAGTTTTGATGTTGTCTTTGAGACAGGTTTTTGTGCTCAAACTGCTCCTGTGTGTTGGACTAGTTTCTAGTCATCTCATCCAAAGCTTTCTGTTGTGTTTTGATGTGATTTTGACTGCTGTAGCTGTAAAATAATAGTGATATGGAACTGTAATGTAGAGATTTGCTCAGGACTATTTTTTTAGTCCCACTTCCTAAAAGGTTTTATTCTGCACCCGACGCTCCCCCTGTACTGTATATTCAGTCTTTGTTCATCCGCTGCCCGCTTAGAATCATCTTCTACCCGACCCGACTGCTCCTGCAAAATGTAGATCTGCCGAGCAGCGCATCCGGTGTGCAACCCCCTTGACTGCTAAAGGGTAAAACTTTGAGGTATCATCACATCACGCAAAGTGTATTTTTTTTCCCCATTTGCATCTGACGCTTGAAAAAGTCTCCAATACATCAGAGTGTGTGTGTGTTTTAGGATGTTTTTCTCCCGGTCTGCTGTACTCACGGGTAGCCCAGCTCCATGAAGTTGTTCCAGATCTGTTTCAGCACCATGATCACTCCCATTTGCAGACACAGGTCGATCAGACACCCGCTGGGATGACACTACAGGAGAATAACGAAGCCTATAACACACTTTAAAAAAACAAACCATGCAAAATGTTTCCTCACAATTAATAGTAATGCATATTTTAGGATTTCTGTCGAAGTGTAGCATCCAGGGGCGTCGCTAGAGCCCATTTACTGGAGCACGCGCCCTAGTAAAAAAATCACCAGTGCCCCAGTAAATGCTTTTAGATACGATTTGCTTCATATGCAAGTGTATTTATTAAGAGTGGTAATCCTGGAATAAATACGTAATTCTCTATGTGCAACCGAACCAAGCTATATATGTTTATTTTATTTATTTTAATTTTTTAATTTTGTTTGTTTATTTCATTATTATTATGCTATTATTTATTTATTATAATTTTATTTTGCGTGTATGTACTCTGTTTATTAATTTATTTTGCTTTTCTTTAGTTTTGCGTTGTTGAAATGGGCATTGTTTGTTGGTTTGTTTTTAATGTGTTTTGTGATTAATAGTTAAAATGTTAATAAAAAGATGTAAAAAAAACATCACTATTCCAGTGTCACTTAATTATCGTGTTATATAATTATTATATAATAAATAAATTAATAAATGTTATTAAAATAATTAATACGTAATTCTCTATGTGCAACCGAACCAACGCTGGTTTTCCCGTATTTCTCCTGTATTTTCAGTCTTTCTCTGAAGGGTGGCAATAAACATTAAAGAGCCGATCCTCCCTATACGCAACTCATACCGCCGAACCACCAGGGGCCGCCTCTTGCTATTAAATGTGAGTCAGTTCTGTGCTTTTGGTTTGTTTATTTAGGCATGAAATAAATATAAAAATGGCGGGATTCCCTTTGCTTTTCATTAAAGGTACCGTCGCTCCTCCTATGCAATCCTCAAAACAGTCATAAAGCGGTGCGTGACTGTCAGACGCGCTCCATAGTGATAAACAGACGCCGTTTCCCAAACGGATTCTGTACATGTGATTTGAACCGTAGTGAAAGTGGATACTGGGTTTTGGGTTCGTGTTTGAACAGACATATACACATAATTAATAATAATAACTATAAAGATGTCAATCTTAATGGGTTTTTTTTTTCAAACACAACTAATTTTGTCCTAAATGAGCATAAAACGTTAGGAAAGCAGTCGAATGCTTTCATTATAATGATTATAAAAGATTAATGAGATTTGATAACTTGATACTATTTCTTTATAATAGCTAATTTTAATAAGCTGTTTGCTAATGTATACTCTTAAAGTAAATAATAATAATAAATAATAATAATAATAATAATAATAAATATTACTGACCGTTTAAGTGTTTATTTACAATGAAACCGCTCCAGAAGAACATATTTAAAATGTTTAAATATGGGGGGGTATCCCTTATTATGGTGGGCGTATCCCTTATTTTCACATCCCGATGTTGACAGGTATGTAATAAACACAGATACCCTCTAGAAGTACATTTAAGCTTCACTAATACAACCATAACCCCGAGCCCATTTCTTTATAACTTCTTCGGTTTAACAATACACAACCCATCGAGTTCAATTAAGCACATTTCTTTTTCCCTGTGGTTCTGATTATATTCAAATATTTGACCGTGTTGAGATGTTAGAGAGTGATCTGGTGTTATGACGGAGCAGTTGTGGAGCTGAGGTGATTATACAGTAATCAGCGCTTCTACAGAGATCTCATAACCAGCGCTGATGTTTGATACAGGAGATGTTGATCATAAAGAGCAATAATGAGCAAACCTCCTCCATCCTCCAGCGGTTAAACAGCTTATTATAGTCACCCGGCCTGCCAGCAAACCTGAGGAGAAACACACACACACACACACACACACACACACACACACACACACACACACACACACACACACACACACACACACACACACACACACAAATATCAATATGACACGCATGCAATTCAATCAGAGGTGTTTGTGTAACTCTAGATGTGGGGATGCTGTATGTTCATGTAGTTTCTGTACGCATAAACAAAGTAAAATCACACTAAATGTTCATAACAATCGATAAATATTATTATTCCCCTACTTCCACTTTAAAAACGTCACTATTCCAAATTCACTAATCGTTTATTTGACATTTTAGCCTTTGCGGCCAGGAATAATATATATATATATATATAAACTGGGTCAGTGACAAACCCCCATCCTTAAAAAAGGGTGGCACAATATTATTAGGGAAATGATGAGTCTGGACTCCTTACTTGGACCTTATTGATGTTTCTTTAAGCTGCATTTTGAGTTATGGTATGTCATAATTGATTTTTTGCATTTTATTTTACTATTATTTTATTTTTATGTTTATTTTTTTATTTTCATTTTTTTATTTTCATTTTGTTTGTTTATTTACTTATTATTATTTGTATTATTATTATTATTATGCTATTATTTATTTATTATAATTTTATTTTGCGTGTATGTACTCTGTTTATTAATGTATTTTGCTTTTCTTTAACTTTGCGTTGTTAAAATGGGCATTGTTTGTTGGTTTGTTTCAATGTGTTTTGTGATTAATAGTTAAAATGCTAATAAAAAGATGTAAAAAAAACATCACTATTCCAGTGTCACTTAATTATCGTGTTATATGATTATTATATAATAAATTAATTAATAAATGTTATTAAATTAATAACCATTAGAATAATAAATATATCACCTTTTTTAATGAAGTGTTGTGTTTTTGCTAGAATTTTACTGACGATGTTTGAGTTTGTTATCATTTCTTTCTATTATTATTGTTGTATTATTATTAATAGTAGTAGTAATAGTAATTATCTAAATGTATTTTACTATTCCAGTCATTCTGCTTGAAAATTTCACATTTTTACTAACAGTTTATGAGCAGTAATTCTAGTTACACTTTATTTTGAGGTGTCCTTTTAACACCATCTGACAAAAGTCTCCATCCAAGTTGTAGGAGCAACAAATAATAACTTGACTTCTAGTTGATCATTTGGTCGATTTTTCTGATGAATCATCTGTTGAACTCCACCAATACTGCACCTACTGGAACCCGCATGAAGCCAAGATTCTCACAGAAATCAGTCAAGTTTGGTGAAGGAACAATCATGGTTTGGGGTTACATTCAGTATGGGGGCGTGCGAGAGATCTGCAGAGTGTCTGCAACATCAACAGCCTGAGGTATCAAGACATTTGTGCTGCCCATTACATTACAAACCACAGGAGAGGGCAGATTCTCCAGCAGGATAGCGCTCCTTCTCATACTTCAGCCTCCACATCAAAGCTCCTGAAAGCAGAGAAGGTCAAGCTGCTCCAGGATTGGCCAGCCCAGTCACCAGACATGTACATTATTGAGCACGTCTGGGGTAAGATGAAGGAGGAGGCGTTCAAGATGAACCCAAAGACTCTTGATGAACTCTGGGAGTCCTGCAGGAACGCTTTCTCTGCCGTTCCAGATGACTTTATTAATGCGTTATTGGAGTCATTGCAGAGATGTGTGGATGCAGTCCTCCAAGCTCATGGGAGTCATGCACAATATTCATTCTGTCTCCACTGCAGCAGGACTTTATATTCTATACTGGACATTATTTCTGTTCTGTGACGAGACTTTAGTCTAAGCAGAGTCAGACCGCACTGTCCTCATTAAATCAGTCAACATCAAGCCATGATCATATTTTACTGTGGTAAAACCAGTGTAATCTAGAGACTTGCCTTTCATTTAAGCCACTTCAGATACCAAATGGTCAACTAGAAGTCGAGTTATTATTTCTTCATCCTAAAACTTGGATAGGCGACAAAACTGCTGCCACACAACTGTGTTTAAAGTGATGTTTGAATAATAGCTCCCCTTTAATATAACGTTACACCAAATATAACAGAGCTCAAGTTGTATACTGTGTGTAAATGAAAGCAGCAAAGGAAACACCGACTCATGAAGAGCTGCTGACCTGCCTAAGAAGAAGGCGATGTAGAAAGTGGAGCTGTTGAGATTGACGAACTGGAAGAGGAACATCTTGAGGGCGAAGCTGTTTTCCCACTCCGACTCGGTGCGCGGATGCTCTGCGTCACAAGAGAAAACACTGTCAGAGTCACGACAACACACTGCAGAAACTGCTTGTCTTAATGCTTTTGTTAAATAAAACAGGGTATATCCAGCAACCAGAGAGCGAAATTCAATACATTTCAAGGACTTTAAGAGTCTTTCCACACATTTAAGACCTCATGACTACTTTAGGTTTCAGCCGGTAACATTTGGCGACTTACCATCATTAATTTTCCTTCAGCTCAGTCACTTATTCATCAGGGGTCACCACAGTGGAATGAACCACCAACTATTCCAGCATATGTTTAATGCAACGACTGCCCTTGCAGAAGCAATCCAGTACTGGGAGTCCAGTAGAGTACTTTCCCAGTACTTGATTGCAGATGGAAGGGCATTTATTGCGTTAAACATATGCTGGAATAGTTGGTGATTCATTCCACTGTGGCGACGCCTGATAAATATACACACAATTATACACACTCATACACTAAGGCCAATTTAGTTCATTCAAGTGACCTATAGTGCATGTGTTTGGACTGTGGGGGAAACCGGAGTATGAGTGTGTGTGTGTGTGTGTGTGTGTGTGTGTGTGTGTGTGAATGTGAGATTGTATGGGTGTTTTCCAGTGCTGGGTTGCAGCTGGAAGGGCATAAAACATATACTGGAATGGTTGGCGGTTCCTACCACTGTGGCGACCCCTGATAAATAAGGGACTAAGATGTAGAAAAATGAACAAATTCTGCAGTGAAGCATTAAAGAGAGCACCGACTCAACACTCACCTAGATTAGTCAGGAGATACGCCACTTTCTCATAGACCTGACGGGTGACAGAAAACACAGACAAAACTCAACCAGAGGAGACATTCGTAAAGTTTTCAAACATTTATATTTCAATTTAATAAGTGTCCAAAAGCAGGATTTGCACAATATCCCTCACAAAATGTTTAAATAAATAATGTATATATAAACGTCAGAGAGGAGAAACTGACCACATTGAGGGACATGATGATCATGAAGTTGATGCAGACTCCGGTGCCTGAGGTTGCGAACTGCCAGTTCTTCTTCACAAACTCCCACTGGAAGGAAACAAACTTCTCCATGGCAATGAGCCGGAAAACCACCACAGCGAACACAGCCGTCAGAACCAGAGAGATCTGCAGAAAAACAGCAGATTATACATATCAACACACTGTTGTTATTGATATATTTTTATTAGCAACCATGTGACTAATGATTAATGTGTATAAAAAAAATAAAAAAATTATATATATATATATATATATATATATATATATATATATATATATATATATATATGCTGCACCGTCTTTTCATTTACAGCCACTAGAGGGCGACAAGATAATAGTATAATACACTGGTGATTATTGGTTTTCCAGATTTTGTGGTTCATGTTTTTGATTGCATTTTGGGATTTTTGAAGTTGATGATGGATAAAGTGACAGTTATTTAAAATTTTATTAATTATTATATTTTATAGGATGATATAGCACAAGATATTTGTGCAAATGCAAATATTAGAGGAAAAATTAGGGGTTTTATTTGTATTTTAATATTAGCTAATCTTTGTAGTCTTTTTTGCTACAAATGGATATAAATATTCATTTAAATTTGACTATATAGTGTATTAGTGTACTATATATATCTCTTTTTCTTTTTTTTTTGCAGCATTTTTTAACTGTATTTTGCTGTAGTATATCGCTGTTTTTACAGTGTTGATAAAACCCCAATATTCAGATCGGGGTTATGGACAAAAAAAATGCATTCTGTAAAATAAAAACCGCATTCTGAATTACATTGAAAGCACTTTTTTTAAAAACAGAATATTACAGTTTTAGTGAAAAAAATATGCTTTATTTCTCTATAATATGGCCATTTTTTACTAGAATGCACTTTAACACAATATTACTGTTTTAGTGGAAATAAATGCCTTTTTGCACAGTTTGAGTAAAAAAAACAACAACAGCGTGTTTTTTTTGCCAAACATCACATATTTACACAATATTAGCTTTTTAGTAAAACAAACACATTCTGTAGAAAATAGACGCTTTTTCTAATTTTTTGCACCATTTTAGGAGGAAAAAACAATAACAGCATGTGTTTTTCAACAGAACATCACATATTTACACAATATTAGCTTTTTAATAAAAAAAAAAAATTCTGTAGAAAATAGATGCTTTTTCGATTTTTTTTTGCAACATTGAAAAAAAAAAACAATAACAACATTTCTTTTTCAACCAAACATTACATATGTACACAATATTACAGTTTCAGTGAAATTTTTATTTTTCTGTAGAATATCTCTGTTATTATGCAGCAGCAGTTTATTTTACCTAGTGTTGATAAAACCTCAATATTTAGAACAGGCTTATGACAAATAAATGTATATTCTGTCAAATAAAAATTGCGTTTTGAATTACCCAGAATTCCCTTTTTTTCCAACAGAATATTACAATTTAAGTGAAAAAAAGAGCTTTTTTTCTATAATATGGCCATTTTTGCAGCAGTTTTTAGTTTTTTGCAGAATTTTACCATGTGTTCTTCAACTGAACATTACATATTTACACAATATTAGCTTTTTAGTTAACAAATATCGTATTTTGCTGTAGAATGTGGACACTTTAACAGTGTTGATCAAACTACAATATTCAGATCTGGCTTATGGACAAATAAACATGTGTATTCATTCAAAGAAAACTAAAACAGTTTAACACAACATTACTGTTTTAGTAAAAATAAAAATGCTTTTTCTCTATAATAAGGCCATTTTTGCAGCAGTTTTTAGATTTCTGCACCGTTTTTAGTGAATCAAACAAAACGGCAGCATTTATTTTTCAACCGTGCATTTACATATTAGCTTTTTAGTTTAAAATGTTTAGATTTTTCTCACATGTTTAGATTTTTTATTCACATCTGGCTTATAGACAAATAAATATGTAGTCTGTCAGAAAAACATTCTGAATTACCTAAAACGCACTTTTTAAATAGAATATAATCATTTTAATGCAAAATAAATTGTTTATTATCTTTAACATGGCTATCTTTTGCAGATCTGGGACATTTGAACTCTTCTCACCATGAAGAATATGCCAGAAACAGACACCATGAGTCGGCTGAGCTTGTCTGTGAAGGGCTGGAAAGGCTCTGGTTTCCCTGAGATGGGGTTTACTCTCTCCTTCCGCGAGTATTTGGCTTCAAACTGGGGCCGCAGCTCCTCCTTATGAACAAACACACATGAGGTTACTCAGAAAGCAGCAGCTGAGGGTCTCACAGCGGTGGCGAGTGACGGACGAGTCTCATCACACCGGATGTTCAGCATCATCGCGGTGATGATGTCGATCCGGGGTCTGATCACATGATCTGAAGGTGTTAATAACATGGAGCGCTTCAGCACCTCAACATGAGACGCACTTATTAGAACATTCGCGAAATGAGAGTTACTATAGAAGAGACTGTGCTGTACTGTATATAGCAGCAGTTCTCAAACACAGGCTACTTAGTGTCACGCCGGATCGAATCAATGAGCACATTATATACCGTTGAAGTCAGAATTATTAGCCCTCCTGTATAATTTTGTCTTTCTTATAATGTGGTCTTTCTTTCCGTCATTATGAGGAAAAGAAGATGTTTTAAAGAATGTTCATGCTGCTCTTTTTTTTAACATCTAGAGCTATTATAGTCATGATAGTCATAAATAATGTTTATG